>JAZGTI010003561.1:0-30947 GCA_036877585.1 Botia kubotai | reverse complement strand
CAGTACAGTGTAAATGATACCCCTGAGAAGACAGCTTCTGGTTTCCTCTTCATGCCTAGATGATCGAAGGCTATGAAGCGAATCATATGTGTCTATGGACCAGAGCCTCATCCCAGCTATCATCAGTCACGCCTCAGTCGCTGTCAGGACCGTCTGCAGTCCATCCGAAAGGTCCCAAAGAACTGAGAAGCATGCAAATCATATGTCAAGCTGCCCTCAGTTCCATCCTAACAGATTAATGTTAGCAGACTTCATCAATGACCTCGTTTAACCCGAACCAACCGAAAATGTCAGTCACAGTTTATGTCGTCTGTCAAATCGAGAACAGAGTTTTGTTTTGTATTATGAACTTAGCGACGCTGAAGTTATTTTTACTGACAACTGCAAATCGTATGAATCGAATAAGAATTGAACCAAATAAACCAAACACATTTGGGGGAAACAGTGTATCACGTTCAAACCAAATGTAGTGAAAATGTCTCTTCATGACAAACTGTTCTGTAACCATGTGTACTGGATTTGAATAAAACAGTGGTTTAAGTTTTAGGACACTTTAGCACTTACCATGTCATGCACGTCATGTCATAAAATAAAAATAACCAATGAAACGCTAATGCTAGACACAGCTAACATTTCTCGTATGATTACTTTTATCAGTGGATTCATTTAGTCAGGTTCCTTCAGTTCAGTTCACAGATGCCTTAACAGACTAACTAGTTTATCACATTAACCATAAACAAATGAACTTCAGCTACTAGAAACTCTAGCCCCACACTGTTGGTGAAATGTCTGAGCTGGAACAGTGTGCTTGTGCTGAATTTCTTTCATATAAATGCCGCTTGGTCAGATGTTTTGTTTTCCCGTGTAATGACAATTAATACACTTCACTTGTTGTTTACTTTTGGGGCCACCCTACCCAGACGTTTCTCAGTCAGCGGAACCTAGCAGATTTAAGCTGTCATCACCAGTGAAATACTTGTGCTGTCTCTATTCACAGCATACTACAACAAGCAGGCTTTCTAAATAAGGAGCCGACATGCACATCTAAGGTCTCTGGGGTCTGAATTGGGGAGGGAGATCTAAAATAAACATTCCCGGCTCTTGAGACAGCTTTAATGAATCAAACCTGCTACTTCTTCTGTTTCTGCCCCAGCCACCTGCTGACAACAGTGAAAGCCCTCTACATTGATCACTGCCTCACCTACCTTCAGCCCGACTGCTGCCCCTGACTGTGAAAGCGCCAGACTGACACTCAGTCCCAAAAACACACTGGAGCAATTACTCTTGGTATGTTTATAAGACCCGTCTAGACCGAAGGGCCATTTCTGGCACATGGTCATTCCCAGCTAACAGGGAACATTCCTTGAATGTTGCCTAACATGGCTAACAAGGTCCTCTCAAAGTTAACGATCATGCAGTAATGTTAGTATAACTTTTTAACTTGATCATATATCAAAAAATGTTATTTTTATGTTGTTAGTGGAATGTTAAAAAAACGAATCACATTACAAACTTTTTGAATAATGTTCTTAAAACCAAGCAACAAGGTCAATACAGTGTCTAAAAAACTGAACGTTTTGAAAATTCCTGGAACTCTCTGTGGTCTCATAATTATCTGGGAAAGGAAGAGCCATAGATAATCCTGTCACAATTAAACAACAGGACTTCTGTCTGTATGTGATAGTGTGACCGTGTGTTAAACTGTTTAATTTCTCTTCAGAAACAAACCATTTTTACAGCCACTCAGACTCGTTTTAACTTTACTGTTGCATTCATTCATACCGTCAGCTCAAATCTATACATCTGCGTTGCTCAATGACGTCGGTTTTCATCATGTTGAGCCATGTTTTTTTGCATACTGTAAGAAGTAAAACACAACAAAAACAAACAGCAGATCAGCGAGTCAACGGGCCTCAAAGCGGCTCCCTCGTTCTTGATCAGACACGTCTGTGCAAATTGCTGCCGCAGAAGGGCGGCGTTTGTAATTGCACGTAATGATTTTAAGTCAGGTGAGCCAATGGCCTGCAGGCTCTTGGATTCTTCATGTTTACTTGTTCCTGTGCAATGCGCCGTGAGAGAATATGCGGGATAATCGCTGTTTAAAATTCCAGCATATGTTTTTTTACAGTCTGAATGCACTGAAGGAATCAAAAGAATGTTAAACAACATGCATGCATGCAGAGGGAGGCGATATTTGTTGCATGTACTGCATAACTGAATACAGCAATACAACAAATCCCAAAACTGAAGAGTCTGAGAATCGTCCTGAAGCTTCTCTACCAAGTTTTATGTTATGAGTCACAAATAGTTTGACTTCATAATTCTTTATCAGAGAGCAAAATGTAGAGTTCGGTTATTGTAGCTGTCCAGCATTTGTCACGTAAACAGCAGGAGAACTAGCACATTCCAGTCTTCTGCAGCGCTGAGCTGTTCAGCGTCAGAGTTTCTGTACACCTCTCTGTATTTCTCTGTATTTCTTCCTGAGAGCTTCAGTCTGGCTGCTTTTCAGTGAGCAGATAAATATGTGATGGGAACACTAATCGCTGATAATGTTACATAACGCCAGCTCTGGTGCTGCGGGTCTATTTTTCACCTA
Source organism: Botia kubotai (assembly GCA_036877585.1). Taxonomy (NCBI): domain Eukaryota; kingdom Metazoa; phylum Chordata; class Actinopteri; order Cypriniformes; family Botiidae; genus Botia; species Botia kubotai. Next base: position 28,351 of record JAZGTI010003561.1, on the reverse strand, counting down.
TCCGCGCTGGATTTGTCAAATTCTCAGGCGTTTCGCATGCTGTGGAGGGCAGGTTTGCGTTTGCGCTTACGTAAGTTCCTGCCGCACAGAACAAATGTAAAAATGGATCCGCGTGCTCATCCGAGACAGAATAAACAGTGTTTGTTGGTTAAGCCGGGGTTTATAAAATGGGAAAGCACAATAGAAACATCATAAGTCATTCAGGAACCATCAATGGTGTGAGTGTGGAACAATAATTTGCAATCATTAGATGCTGAACGTTATTGTATGTCCCATTGCTGTCATAGGTCACATAGAAACTATGTGTGGAGCTCCAGAACCTTCAGTTTTGCTCGATACACGGAGACAAAATTACAAACACACACAGTCACAAATAAGCAGATTTATCATCATAACCCCACGATTGGCGAAAGTGAAATGAATGACAGCTTCTCATTTACAGAACTCATTAACTTAAATGAAAGGTTTTATTTTAGCAATAGCCCTGAGCGTACCAGTTCCTTTCACAACCTCGATTACTTCAGGACCGAATCAAAGATAACACCCAGAGAGGCCAAATAAAATCTTCTCATTTAGCTGCAGAAAGAAGGAATGTTTCGGGTAAAACAAACATTGATCATTACCGCAGCAGTGAGAAAAAATTAGGCCTCCCAGAAAGCACATGTTGTTTTCTATCTGATTAAGTATCTTCTCCAGCACCACAGACCTTTAAACAGGTCACATAACAGATGGATGCTGTAACATGTGGAGAATTATGTGTTTTGTAGAAATCTGGCTGAACAGAGACCTTTCTGTTGCTTTTCAAAGACCGATGGCTTTGAAGAAGCCAGCAGGTTTATTTGAGCGAAGTGAGAGTGATGTAATGCGTCAGTACCCTTTGATAAACTCATGCCTATTAAAAACCTTCTGTCCAAACATCACATGCCACACTCATCAAATCTGCCAAAGCAGGCAACACGTCTGAGGCTCTCGGCCAGAGGTGCGGTACAGAGGTGAAGGGCTGGTGTTTGCACTGGAGAGACCCACAATAATCCAGACTGCATGTGTCAAGTGCTTACTGTGGTTCATGTGGTGGAGCTTACTGTGGGAAAATAAAGCCTGGCAGGTTTTAGCTGTCAGAGACTGCGGCCAGAAAATCATCTCGCTACAGTGTAAATAAACAGCAGTTAAATAACCTGATTAATCGCACCGGGCCTTGCACGTACGATTTCCTTAAACCTCAAAGGAGCTGAAACGAAGCTAAATGAAGCTCAGGAATGCTGAGGATTTCGTTTCACTGGTCTTTTGTGTATTTATTGATCAAATCGATGCAAATTTTTACTTTATTTTTGATCTCGTTTTCGTCTTGCGCAATACGTTTTTTTAAGTAATTCAAATAGCTATACGCAAACGCACCATCATGTTTAAATGTTGTGCGCCAGCCACGCTGAAGTTACTTCACATTTGCAAAAACACACCATTGTTTTCCTCCCTTTGCTCGTTTGAAATACAAGACCGCAGTTGTTTACGTTAGGAAAACAAGGTCATTGAGAACATGTGGATATTTCGGAGATCTAAAAGTAGCTGTAAATAGAATATGCGTCACTCTGACGTTTTGTTTTAACGACAGTATAGGACAACAATGGAGTAACGTGACCGATGTGTTAAATAGTTAAAGTGACATGTAAATGGATATCTAACAGGCCTGAAGACGCCTATGTAAGGTATACAACCAAGAGAATGTGCTGTCGTCCAAATAAATTGCTCTTGGCTGTGCACCAGATCATCGCTGTAGGGTATTCATGTGTACTGTAAATATTTAAAATCTTCCTCTGCGCCAGCCATCGGAAAGACAGCTATTTTCATTGGCTTTCCGGCGTGTCTTAACCCATCGCACGGCAGAAGAAGAGCACTGTACAGACAGCAATTAAAAACATCCTGTGATTTTCTCCCCATTTGCTGACATGTTTGTGCTCCATAGTTACCTGTATTTTGACAAGAACTGCTGCGGGTGAATAGAGTGTCTTAGCGCGAGGACCCGGAGGAGTGGATTTCTGCTCGGGCAGAAGAATCAGGCACCTTGCTTTAAACTCAGGCCTCAACCTTGGCTGCGGAGAGCTGGTAATGGGCAGCCAAACCAGCATCTTAGCAACTGCCATTGACCTACTGCGGAAACTATGTGTGAATGAGGCACAAGTCCTCAGACAAGTTTGCACCCGGGGTATAGGCCCAKTTCTTCATGGGCCATAATAGTGGCTTTGTGCACACATTATCTGCAGGCCTGGAGCTCCCTACTTGGGATGAGAAGCACGGGAGACAAAGCAGATGCCCGCTGGTTAATTGCACCAACAGCGGCACACCGTAGTCCTCCAGAACTGTTGTGTAATGGAAGAAATGGGCGAGATGTTTTTTCTGTCTTCAGAAAGGGATATTTTCCTGTATGCACTCCTAAAGATCTTCACACTGTGGCAAAATGAACAGAAAATGTAACCCTAAAATACAACACAATGCTGTGCAAAAGTCAAAAGACAGGGAAAGCAGCTGTACAAAATCAAAACAGAAAATTATTTCATTTTTTTACAGTAAATTGTGCTCTGTTTTTGTGTTTTTATGAAAGAGTGCAAAGCGATGCCATAGAAGAACCATTTGTGGTTCCTCAAAGAACCATTCAGTCAAAGGTTCTTAAAAGAAACATTTTTTGTACCTTTTTATATTCTAAAAAAAATCTTTCCACTAAAAGCAATGTTTTGTGAAACAGAAAGGTTCTGTGGATGTTAAGGGTTCTTCATGGAACCATACAGGCAAAAATGGTTCTTCTATTGCATCATTAATCACCTTTCTTTTAAGAGTGTGGGCCTGTTTAAAAGTGAACCCTCTTTAGCCTTTGTGCTGCTATGAATGGTGCTCAACACGGGGCATCTGTTAAAACATTAGAAGACGCTGTTCAACATCCGACTGACAAATCAGCCCCCTCCTCATGAGAGTTATGAGAGAAAGAAGATAAACGCAAGACAATGGCCCCTTTGTGCTGACGAAGAAGGACGTGGTGGCGTATTATGAGTCATGAAACATCATCATTATTAGAACAGAGATGCATGACGTTCTCACAATATGAACAATAAATGGCAAATTTGAATAGTGATGTTTGGAGACTCGTCTATGACCTCGCTGTGGCTTCCCGCAAAAAAACTACCAAAAAATCACACCATTTATGTTTGTTTTAAAAGAAACTATAAGTTCTGGTAAATACAGTATGTTTTAAACAATGTATCACTAGATCACCTGTTTCTATATGTGATTAAGTAATGTAATCAACTTGATTAAAAGTTTTAACAAGTGACAACTCTAAACATTACGTAAAACGTGATATTCACAGGAGATAATTACTAAAACTTAACAAAATAACTCTTACTGGTGGCATTGAGATTAATTTTCCTGGAAATGTGGTACATGTGTGGAGGTTATTATGTTCTGGACCAAGAAAAGCAAACACGACAGTCTCACCACCGCTGGGTAACTGAAAAGCGATGTTGTGAGGGGGAGAGACAAACAATAGACTGACTGTAGAGATTTCTTCTGGTTTTGAAGTCCTGGGCTTAATCTGTATTTCTCTGGAGAGAACAAAGCAGACGCAGATATTTCATGAGTCACTTCATGCATCATTGTTCTAAAGAAGTAGTGCGTCAAAGCTTGCCGGAAGCCCTTAACCAACTCAACCCACAGAGCTGATATATTATTATATATTACATGATATGGCGAAATCTAGATTCTGTAATTCTTCTGGAATTATACGCACACATTAAGAGCACTGAAGTGTAAGTAAGGGTGGCAAATGATGACAACTGTAAATAAATAACATGCCACACACGCACTAACCCTAACCGAAAACCTTCTGCATTATAACAATAAAAAAAGTACTATATTTTTATAGCATTTTTACAAATGGGGACGTCCCCAAAAGGAAGTTTTGCTCAGATTTGTTGGGTTTTACTGACTTTTGGGTACAAATTTGTCTCTGATATATTGTTATACAAGTAAACACACACACACAAATACACACACAAATACACACACACAAAATTAACTTTTCTAAAACCGTGTTCATTTTGTTTTAAATAAATAGCAGTAAAATAACACATTCAATTGATTGAATGACAGATTGACTTTATTATGTTGGAATGGTTCAGAACAAGCGATCCCTTCATCTAGCGCTTCAGAAACTTTCCATCGGAAAGACATAAAGTAACATATACTCTGTAAACATATACCATTTGCCGTAAATCACTCGCGAAACAAGAATAGAACTTGCCACACCTGAAACACACAGACAGGTTCTTGCTTTCATGAAATGTCACAGAGAAAAGGCAATGCATTCTCTAAAGAACAACCTGAGTTTCCACACATCATCGCGTCCCGCATCCCTCCCTCATGGAGATTATGTTACATTATCAGGGAAGGGCATTGTTCTTTGTTTCTCTGCCATATAATGCAAAACATTTCCGTCAGCAATTTCCAAAAGAGCAGGTGGCAGAGTCGCGGCCGACAGATCAGGTTTGACACTGAAAATCTACCGTGAACTCGGACAGAGAGGGTCTTTGTACATCGGTTTTCTGATGAATCAAACATGATAATTCTCTTGCTATCCTCAAAAGAGGCTCCCAGGACAATATGTGTTGTCAGGAAAGTTACGTAACCGGGCAAGCTGCGCAAGAACGGCGCTATGACAGACAAGAATGATTTATTGAGTGAGGAACAAATAACTTTTGCCCCAAATTTCATCTTTTTGCATAAACAAGATGTTTTGTTTGCCCGTACGTGAACTTCCAACATGGGCAATGTGTTCGCAGTGGAGGCTTGTCCATCTGACTACATGTGTTGGGCTGAGGGTTGTGGTAGGGCGTCCATACTCTCTTGCACACAGCAGGGCAGTCTCACTGAAAGCTGCCAGCCTCAGCAGGGTGCTAATTACTGTGTCCTCGCCCGGCGTGGCGGGGGGGGTGTGAGCGTGCTGTGAACGACTCCAGAGGCACTGCAAAAAGTAGAGCAGCAGAGACAGAACTCGAGAGCAAGCGGACCGGATTCATGCGCAGGCCCGTGTCATTTACAAACATGCTTCCTCCCCCTGGTCTACATATGATCTTCTGTCCCATGATTGCACCCTTGTTCCATCTCCCAATAGAAAATTCTGTCATGCTGGAACTTTAAGGTAAATGTGCGATAATGGCACGTTTGAATGGCACGGTTTTCTGATGTTAGTGTTCAATACGTGCTGATGTAGTCAACATGTCAAATGGTGTGAGTTAGCTAAGGCAGACATAAATGGAGGAGTAAATCTGTATCATAAAAACTGATTCTACATTCTACATTATTTTAAAATCTAAAGCAATTGTAAATTGGAATCAGCTTATACAAAACAGATGTACTTGTTCTATAGCGTAGATTAATTAAAAAACTTTCAACTAAAACTTTAAGAAACACATTTCCACGGGTTTCTAAATTCTACCAACAAAAATCAAGGGATTCAGAAGTATCATGAAAGCTGTGTTGTAATTGTTGTCGTCGCGTGATCTGTGCGTTCTAGCGTCATGTAACTGTTGCACAACATGACGTGCAAACGAGACAGTGAAGCAGGAATGAGTAAATCTGGAATGACTGAGATGCTCATTTTTTGAACCCCACCCTGATCCTGACCGAGCTGTCACGGTGTACAGTTGGAGCTGAGGAAAGCCTCACCTTTAACAAAACATAAGGGCACGTATAATGCTGTGCTATAGGTTTAAATTATAGCCCAGGATCATGGAACAGCTTGAGGGTGATGGTAATTACTGCTTTACTCTCATAATCTTTACTAGCATCCCTGACTCCACAACCTCTCGGGTGGGTGTAATGGGGTATGGTTAGTATTTTCTGCCCTACCCATGAACTGAGATTTGTTCCACATCATTAGACCAGAGGCCCGTCTTTCCAGGTCAAAGTGACATTTACTGCGGCACCTTATCATGTCTGGAACACTCCTTCCTTGTAGGTTAGAAATGTTCCATTTAAATGGATCAAGGACAAATGTACAGCAGCTTGAATCGAAAAGACTATAAAACTGCTTTCGAATGAGCAATGAAATGTAGAATGAGAAACGGCTCCCCTCACGTTCTCCGAGGTGTGTGGAACATCAAACGCATTTTTTGATGCATGAAAAATACAGTGTTTGTATTCAACAGTTTAAAACAGTGGTTACTATGTACTGAATCGCATGCAGAGTGGTGTAACCTAAAGAGAGTTTGTGTGTACCAACATGCTCAGAAATGTCATATCAACACTTGGACGGGGTCCAAGACAAACCATTGAGAATGGTCTTATCTTGTTTTATCTGGAATATCCTGTACCAGAGACCACCCAAAACAGACTAAAGTGCATGCTTACTTTATCCACTTTGATAAGTTTACCACCTTCCTCGCGTCTGCCCTCCTTCACATTATGTTTCTGTAACATTTTTCTGTTGAAAAAACAGCTAAAACCAGCCTAAGCTGGATGGCAGGTTTTAGCTGGTCTCCCAGCCTGGTTTTGGCTGGTTAAGCAGGCTGGGTTAAGAAGGGTCTTTGGCAACTTTTTTAGCTGGTGAAGCTGGTCGGACTGGAAAACCAGCTGACTTACAAGCTAAAACCAGCTGGAAGACCAGCTTTACCAGCTTTGCCGGGCTGGGAGTCCCATCTTAAACCAACTATTTCCAAATCTCCAGTCATCCTAGGCCGGTTTTATCAGGTTTTTCAGCAGGGGTACTGCATGTCACTCAAATCCACGCGTGACTCTGACACATGTCTTATTACCCCTGAAGCTGCTGTGGAGAAATTGTTGTAAGAAAACATGTTTATATAGACATGAGCTGCATCGTGTCACACCACTCGACTGTTCTCTGTGCTTTACCATCAAATGTCTGGCAGGTTTACCGGACGGGGATTATACAGAAATGTGATTTGTAGTCTTTAAAAAAAAAACAGAAAAACGCCTCAAAGCTCATGTGGAATGTAGGGCAAACGGGGGCCGCAGGAAGAGATCACAGAGTTATGCAATCTGACTGTGACGATAAAACCATGGAAAAGATCCAAACCAGCTGTTCTGCCCTCCCAACACAATCACCAGCCTGCGTCCTCGAGCTCAGCGCTTCAAACATAACTGACAACTGGCCCGCGCTGTTCAGAATGGGTGAAGAATTTGAAGTACAACCAGAAGTTTCATGCACGAGACATTTAGCACTTTCAAGGACTCTGTACTTGACTTACTATTAAGATCACCAGCAGTATACATGTATTGAAGGGGTTCAACTACATGCTGAGCCCTTGCTGGCTGCTTGTGCTTCACCATGTGGCTCAACTTAATCATGATAAAAGATAAAAGGAAAAAAATGTGATTTAAATTCTATAGTGATTACAGATGATCTTTATATCAGCGATTTCTCATAACCTAAATAACTACCAGACTCAAACCTACAGCCAACACACATTCCACTGATATAACCTTTTAAACAGCGTGTCAAAAATGATAAAAGATAACGAATGTGTCATAGCATAGCTGTCTTTATCGGATGACGCAACGCTTCTGAGCCTGGAAGCAAAGAACATGGAAAACTCATTAATACATTTACACCCCGATAAATACCCCCAAATAAATGCCATCTGCTGGGAGAGAAAGAGGTCAGGGTGCGGAGAGCAGGGAGGAGGGACGGATCATTTTGTGTAAATAGTGTTCTGAAGAAAATCTTTGCTTATAGGACAACAAAATAAAAACCAGCTACTACAGAGATCGTTTTAAATGAAATGGCACACGTATGCCAATATAAAATACTTGAAAATTAGAGCTGAACGTATATATATATCAAAACTAACAAACAGAGGGCCCTACTGTGCTGCGGGCCCCTGTCTCACTAAAGGCCCCGCACGCCCCCTTCCTTCTGTTCCCCCAGCATTCCTGCCTCTGCCTTGGCCAATGACCTAACAACCAGCCAGCTCCCGTCCTGTCTGTAGATCCAGTGGAACTTCTTAAACATTAATCTGCTCTCGTTTTGTGTTCTCGCCTGGCTAATTATCCCATAGTATGGAGTTTATTAGGTGCTTTGTGCTACACTGGTAAATAGACTGGAGTGGGTCTCAGTGGCAGGGCCAGATGGTCATGCCTGGAGGGCAGAGAGGGATCGCTCGCCTCTCTCTGTCCAAATCCAGCTATGACTCAGAGCAACACCCCAACAAACACACAAACTCACACGCACACAAAGAAACGCATGCAATCGCGCACGTTCCTCTCAGCACCTGTTGTAAGAGCAGGCATGCTTTGTCTCAGGCCTTTCTCCCGGTGGATTTTAGTGAATGCCTGGAACGGTCCTGACGTTTTATTGGCATGTGAAACAGTTGAGCGTGTCAATAGATATTAAGCATGTCTGAAACCGTTTTATTATGCATTTGATATCAAGGCACATTAATATGACCAGAGGGGTCTGAGCTTTAAGATTGACGCTTGTAATTCAGTCTTGATTACCAGTTCAATCTGTACTGCAGTCTATAACAACCATTTTTTACTATGGTTTATTTGGCTTTCATTCATATAACTCAAAACATGTTATGGAAATTATTCATGTAACTGTTTTCTAGGATTTGTGGAGGTTTATCTCTAGCACAGCTACTGTAGCGTCCTGCATACTGTTATATTTCAAATACACACATTAATAAGGCGTTATGTCTCTTTAATTATGTTTACGCTTTTTAATAATATAACTGTAAAATGAAAAGCTGAATTACATTTAAAACAATCACAGTCAGATTACTTTTATCAGTGTACCAAATAATATTCATCATAACGAAAACTATTCGGAAAGTTCGAGCGATCTGCAGTTTGCGAGCGTCAATTTGGCGCCCTGTAAAAATACACACTCTGACTAACTTGTAATTAAGCTGTAGAAATGTGTCATAATATTAATAATTAGGCTAAAACTACTTGTTGGAACATATATAATTAAATACTATTGCCAACAACAACGCTTGCATGCACTTTAAAAAATGCTCCACCCATATAAATAAAAACATCAAACAATGTATTTATGGGCATGTAGCAGAAAGATATACATGTAGATTTTAAAGTACCCAGCAAACAACATGGTAACATACAACAAGCGGGATAGGTCATAGTGTTTACAAGAGTTTATACAGGGACGACCAGCGCTAGCTGTCAAACAAAATGTTTCTGTAGCTCAGTTGCTAGAGCCTTGCTGTAGCAACACAAAGGTTGTGGGTTCGAGGGAACACATACTGATAAAATATATACCTTGAATGTACTGTAAGTCACTTTGGATCGGTGTCTGCCAGATGCATAAATGTAAAGAAATTGCCACAAGGGCAAATGCCACTGTATCTCAGTAACTATATAATTTGGGTTAAACAAACAACTTTCGTAAGTTGGTTTTAAACACCTATTAATAATAAGCCTGTTAAATCAGAACAGCCTTCGTGAATTCTATCTTTAAAAACAAAATTCCACATTCATCATTTTTGTTGTAGCTATAAATATGTGAACACACAAAAAATCTTTTTCCTGGGCGAGAGGGGAGACGTTCAACAGCCCTCGTAGACTTTATTAAGACATGTGCCTACACAGATATCAATGTTCAAAAATAAACCTACCCTGAGAAATACTCACTGGAGTAAACAGTGTGACAATTAGCCTCGTTCTATCCCAAGCCTGTTGAAAAAAAAAACTGGACAGAATTTTCCGGAACCGCCTCAAAGAAATGATCTTGGAAAGCTGGTTATGATGGTATCCTGAGGGCAGAACGACAAGTCCTGATTTGTCAAAGATTTCTGTTGTTCAACATGCTGACATAGATATTTTTCGGAGGTTTACCACACGCTCATCAAAGCACTTTCCAATCAAGACGCGAATCAAATCAAGCTAATCAAAACGTTCCACACCAATAAATGACATTATTTATGCATTGTAGTTACAGGAAGCAATAAAGAGACTCTGTTATTATGTAGATCTGTCAGTTGAGCCACACTCAGGTCGTGTGGTTAGTTTAATACGGTAACTTACAGTTTTGTGCTAAGATTCAGAGGTTATATAGGTCATGATAATCTGATAGTTACATCAGCTCCTATATCATAGTTTACTTTTAGTTTTCTTTATGATAGAGAACAAATGTTCCCCTCACACGCCGTTTCTGAACTATATGAGATGCACTGGAGGAGATGTTCTAGGTTCAAATTTGAGAGATGAGAGAAAACAGGTTCAATTCCCCGAGAGAAAAAGAGGGAGCAGTCCAGCGCATCAAACAGAGCAGAGCCCTAGATACATGACTGAACCTAGCAACCCAAACTGTGTCTCATGCTTCGGAACTGCCAGGATGTTTTGCGGTTATATCACCTGAAATCTGGCATAAAAAACAATAATAAATAGCTACCCTAAAAACCACAGTGTCGACAGCTTCATGTAGACATCAACATATATTTAAAACATAGTTATTACAATACCTTCAAACTGTCTAAAGGCAATAGTGATTAAATTAATGATGCCATTTAATCTATATTTTTACCCTGTCACACGTGTCAAATGTCAACGTTTAATATCACGTTTTTCGATCTCTTTCTTGAATTGTAACACAGTTTAATCTAAATACAATCAAAGCACCTCAATTAAATACATTTCTCATGGTCACATACACTAACATCAACTGGGCCTGTGGAAATACATTCAAGCCTAAAAGTGGAAAGTGATACTCGGGGGCGTGTGTAAGCTTCTTCTCCACCGAGAAATGCGTCTTTTATTTGCCGAAAATGAGCCGTGACAACCTCTGTCCTCACTCTGAGAGAGCAGCTGGATGGGAGGCAGACAGCCAGCTGAAGGGATCAGGAGATCAATCAGAAAGATGGCGAGGGGTAACGGCTAATCTGCAAAGGGGGCGTGTGCCTGGAGGTTCTGCACAAAGAGAGGGCATTGTGTTCTGGAGGAAGGTTCTCAGGTGCCCAGTTCTCACGCAGCACCAGATCTCAGTCAGCACTGCTCGCTCCACATGAAACTGTCGGTAGAAGGTCGGTTGCCCATTAATGAGTAACCTCTAGTTTTCCTCAAAAACTTAAAACGAAATGACAATAAATACAATTTTAAGCGGAATTTTTCAATGCAATAAAACCTTTTATTCAAAACAATTTGTTTGAACAAACTTTTAGTTTAGATTTGTTGAACAAACATAAATTCATGTCTGATAAAAATAAAAAGCATTTGATTCTGACTTAATTTTACTGCACACGCGCACCAGCATTCACTCCATCAGACGTGCAAAAATGCAACATCGCTTACTGCATCAGACATGCACACATACAACACCACCACTCGTTGCAACAAACATGCACACATGCACCACCACCACTCACTGCATCAGACATGCACACATGCAATACTACTCACAGCATCAGACATGCACACATGCACCACCACCACTCATTGCATCAGACGTGCACATGCAACACTATTCTGCATCAGACATGCACACATGGAACACCAACAAATGCATCAGACATGCACATCACCTATTTTTCAACAAAAAATAAGGTAATGACCATGTTTTGAGTAAATAGACTAAAGTACATAGTTGTGTTATATAAATACTATACTAGCAAAATCCTTTATACAAGGCAGTCAAATCTCTGGACAATGAAATGTAACGAATGCATGATGAAGAGGCAGAGGCAGAGGCAGAGAGAGGGATGACATATAAAGAGAATGAGGGAATGGGGATGTATGATGGGGAGGGACCATGGGAGCATATCAGAACTTTAATTATGGTTAAAAGTCATAAAATCCTCTGGAACTGCCTGCTGATGCCCATGAGTGGTGAACTGTGGAGATATTGATGTGAATGACCCAGATCTCACTGTGCAGTTGTCATTAAGACACATAATCAAGCTCCTGTAATTACTGCCGTGAGTCATGTGACATGGATTGAAGGACTCCATGATGTTGCTAAAGCGTGTGACCTTCATAAAAGCAGAATTAGTACAATAACGGGGATGTTTCCTGGACCTCCACTAGTGGGTCGCAACCCAAAAATGGGTGTCAGATGTATTCTGACAGTCCTGTGAAAACACTCATGTCTTTAGTTGTTCCTGTCAGATTGGGAGTCTAATCAAACTCTGGCATTCTGGCAGAAATTCATGTCACATAGTGGACGTTAAACACACCAGGTACAGTACAGCCAACGGTTGCATGACGTCCCCTCATCTAACACGATAATAAGACAGTGTAACAATACAGTTTAATTTATTATAAAATGTACTTGCAGCATGGCCGTGCTGACCACAGTTTGTTTGCGCACTGAATAACTGACAGGACTCACAACCATTAAAACATCATAATTTCCCCTGTCATTGTGTCATGTAATAACAATAAGTCTGTTTGATTTGACTAATATTAATGCATTTCAATGTTTGATTTTAAAGACATTTTTATTCATTATTTTGCATAATAAACAATTTTGAAAAAGGAGCCCTGAAGCAAAACCACTAAACTAGACAACTGAGTGAAAGACGAGGAAGTTTTCTTTCTTTTAAAACCAATAACCTGCCATTTGGACTCTTAAAATCATCAGCTGTCTCTACAGGGCAGATGTGTGTTTACTGCAGGTACAGACAGGTGCTGTGCTGATGTATGAGCACTTAATGCAGTGATGGATAGGTCTGCCTGGCAGAGTATGAATGAGCGTCTATATTTGGTCACAGATTTTACAGGTTTGTGGGAGCACATTGTGGTGAAATAGATCTGGCCTGTGTCGTACACCAGAGTTTAATATGGTGAACATATAGGTCAAGCGACAAATGTGTGTACAGGGTGAAAAGGAGAGAACGAGACAACAAAAGGAGACAACTCGACCAAATAAAAATGTGCCATTCTCAGAAAACAGAGTTAACAGTGTGCGGGAATAACACAGAGAACAAAATCTTTGGCTAGCAAACGCCACAGCGTTGCCTTGCACAGCATTATTTACGGTCAGTATTCTTCTGCGCTTTTGTCAAAAAACAATATTTTGCTTTGTAAAAAAACGCTGATCGCTAGGCTTTCTACACTTAACAGTGTTAAACTCTTTAGGCTGATGTGGACAAGTGTAAACACAGTGAAATAGTGACAAACAGTAGAAGAGGGAAATATTTTAAGAGTTCTCTTGCTTAACGTAAAATATGACTGATTTTACAAGCCATTTTAAATATACTAGTAGTAAGTCATAATACTAAGTGTGCTTACATGGAGCGTTCCGATTGTAATCCGTTTAAACGTCCAGTCCGAACGAGAATGCTTCACGTAAACGCCTCAGTCGGAATGACAAAAAGTGTGCATGTGAATGATGCCGCAGATGCTAAAGTGTCACAAAGACAAATTCATTCTCTCTCTGCTTAGCGCTGCAAGCGTTTCAGGGCATGTGTAGCTTCTACGATTTTGTGAGTGGCTTGCACAGAAAGCTCAGGTGTTTGAACAACCCATCCTGTCTGCATCAAAAGAGCTGAAACCACAAAAGCGCACCACACGGAATCCAGACAGAAATTGTTCAAGCTTGCTGGTGCTTTTCTGCAGTTCATTACAGGTTGTGAGAAGGGCTGGCTGTTTACAATGCTGTCTAAAGACCCCATAGAGCACACGCTCCAATTGACTATTATATTACTGTGGGATTTCCCCCCCAAACAAAACGTTTCTCCCCACGACCTCTCGGTGCCTTTGAACACCAACTCGGCTGTTTCATCTGTGACAGGGAGCTGTGAATGAATGATGAATTGCCTCAGAAGAAAAGTGCTGTCGTCCAACACAATCACACTGTTGAGACGTGCTCTCAGCTGACATGTTTACTTTAAAGTCAAGGACGATGCCGCTTCCCACATCCAAGGCAGCGGAGAGATGAAGGTAGCGGGACGCAGAGATGCCCATGTGTGTGTGCTGGACTGTGAGATTGATGGACAGCGGGTGGGTGGGCGACTGAAGAGCAGGGATGAGCAGATGATGGTCTGTGGAGATGTGATGAGGTGTTTTCACAGCACACTGTCTGCAGGCAGGTGAGATGAATCCTGCTGGGACAGCTCCATCTTCCTCGGCTGTTTCAATTAGGAAACTTTGAGGTCCACTCTACCCCCACAGCCAGCAGGTTAATGTGGTCGCTTGAGAAAACATCTTTTTGTGTACAATCTGAAATGAACTTTTAGTTCATGTCTGCTAACTATGAGAACCTCTATACAGTATATTAGTGCACCGCTAAAAATTGTCAGAAGTAACTTTTAGCAAATAAGTGTCGTTAGCATCTGCAGACTTTGTCTTCCGGGGAAACTAAACTATTTATGACTCAACTATAGTGATACTGACGCACTCACACGCATATCTGAATTTGTGTTCAATAAAATTCTCTGTACACTGAGAGTGTCTTTCCTATTAATATCATCTGTCATCGGTCTGTGACAAGCAACAGTTCTCAGTGTTCCTGTAGCTCAACGGGTAGAGCATTGCGCTAGCAGCGCAAAGATTGTGGGTTTAATTCCCAGGAAACATTCTGTTGATAAAAATATATAGCTTAAACACACAAAGTTGCTTTGGATAAAAGTGTCTGCCGAATAAATGTAAATATAAATGTAAATGTCAAATCATGATCGCTGGTGCTGACATAAATGAAAGGATATAGGTTAATAACCACCCCTGCTTCCTGTTTCAACAGGAAGTACATCAACCCAGAACAGAAATGTAAATTAAACTGAAGTCTAAGCAAAACGGGCAACTGAATGCAACACAATGGTAGTGTGTTGTGTGTTGTGTTCTCACAATAACACGCTTGCAGTGTAAGTAGCTTTGCTGAGTATAACCGGAGGAAGCGAGTTGTGTCGCGTCATGTCACACCACTCACTGGAGTGGACGGGGTGTTAATGACTGATGAGTCTAAATGACGCTAATTGACTTGTTTTGCTCGGTGGTAGTTCAGGGAAACTGCTGGTAAACTGCTGAGGCAGGACAGATCAGCCCATGTTCACTGGTTTCCTGTCTCATGCTGGACGGAATTACCGGACAGGAAAGTGCACAGCTGTCAGTGATCTGACAGAACAGCAGCAGTCACCCTGCAACAACCCCCCCCCCCCAAACACACACACACACACACACACCATCACTGTCCACAAACACTGCAACTTATTCTCAAATGAGTTTATATTTCCTGTCACTGAACAGACACAGAAATGTTCATAAATGTTCTTCTTTGGTTCTTTGACATCAGCGTTTAATTCTGTTTAGCTCGTTTCGACATTCTCTACATTTATTTGTATAAATAAAGACTTACAATGACATTTTCCATGTTTAACAAGGACCTGAAAGTGGCCATCAGAAACGAGGACGTCTTTATTTAGCCCTGCACTTACCGGCTCAGTTTATAGATTGTTAATTAACCAAAACAAATGAATTAAACGCTGTCAGTGGTTAAAACCTCAAACAACCTGCAAACATGCGCGTCATGCTCGTGTTGGAAGGTTCTGGTTTTGTGGAAGGTTTTTCCAAAACAAAACTCCAGACACTAAACAAGAGAAACAATAGACACTAAACAGGAGATTCATTCATTTAGTTAAACAAACAAATCTGCAAAACAAAACAACATAACAAAAATGAATTTTTATAAATTCTGAAAAAACTTCAATGCCAGGGTGCTCTGAGTGGTTGCCAGGGTGTTGCTATGCAGTGGTTAAGATGTTTACAGATGTTCCTATGGGGTTTCTAGGGTCTTCTGAATGGTTAACAAACTGAGATAAATCTTGTCAACAAGTCACATGATTCACAAACCGTGTGGGACAAGTTTACTAGCACTTTTAATACCCGTGTTTAAGACTTGCGGTTAGCGATTTAACCATAAAAGCAAAAAATGCTGTTTAACTTATCTTGAGTAGCTTGAGAACTGAGTAGCCGCTAATGTTCAGTCTGTAAGAAGCCTGTCAAACGTCAGAAACTGGTACAACTGAACTGAGTCTCATGTTTGGCTTGACATTCTGGCGGGTGGCCGCGCTGCCAGTTGGGCACCATCTGCCTGCTATCTCAGCCTGATTATAACCAGCTGCGTGGTGGGAACCTTTATCTACAGTGACAAGCACTCTGTCAAAACCATATCACATCTAATGTTGTCAGGATAACCTCATCTAACATCAATGTGATCCCGGAATAGTCTGTGAGATATGCCCGTGATTCGGAATTTCACTTCTCAGAAGGAAAACAAGCAGGAATTTCTGGATGCAAGCAAACCAGATTGGATTTTGTTTTAACTTGGCACGTCTTTACAAGCATTTCCAGTCATTTCCTGCATCTGCGTTTGAACTCCGGGGCAATTTCCTCCTTTGCTCTGCCCATAAAGTTCTTTCTCACATGACCACAATGTGTGGCTAATTCGCAGGAATCGCAAGTATTATATTGCCTCAATCAGTGGACGTGCCTCGACAGCTTCACCTCTCCATCGAGGAAGAGACGCATGTTAGGGAGCGGGGGTTAAATGGCGAGCTACTGAACATAATGAAGGAGCTCTTGAAAGGATTTGAATGGCATGAAAGAGGCGCAGATCCGTCCTTTTGTAAACACAGATTCTCACGGGGACTAGACGTATGAAACGATTAGCCCCTTCAATAAACATGTGGATGCATTACGCTGCACAAACCCCCGTGCAGCTGGGCATTACTGCGGCATTGTCCAGAGTAATCTGGGATGCTCGCCATTTAATCTGAATGCTATTAAAATCTCCCTTTCCTGTGGATTACAGAACTGGTAGGTTGCCCTGACCTTCACATTAGATGCGATTCTCCCAAGATCTGCACTGAGTCTCCTGCAGTGTTTGTATTTTCATAAACCTCGGAAAGAAAAGATGAGGATCGAGTTATTCAGAAACTACAGGTCACGCAGGTTTTGTGGTTGGCACGCTGTCAGACAAACATATACCCTATAAATGCAAACAATTAATAATGTATTAAAAATTACCTCTGAACACAATCACGGGGATTCTTGCTCTGTATTCTGCTCCATAAAAGCCCCAAACCAAACTATTATCCAATATTATATTATCCAAACAATAACGCCATGCCGGCGAGAAAAATTCACACTGAAACTCATTGGTTTATACCGCCATCTGGTGAAAACAACCCACAAGTACATCTTGTGCTCAGTTGACTACAAATAAAATTCATTATTTATTAGCAATCCTTTCGTGTCAACGTAAATACGTTTATACAAAGTGATGGGGAATGTCTGTGTTATAGCAAAATACGACACAAAACAGGCGAAATAATTACATTTACATTTACATTTAGGCATTTGGCAGACGCTTTTATCCAAAGCGAATTAAAAAATGTTGTTACGAAAAGTGAACAATGACAGTTTCTTCGCTCGACACGATAATATAAATAATTCCCACGTACTTGGGACATACTGTTTCTATTTTTTAATATTTAAATACTTTAAGTATATTATGTGTGGGCGGGTAATGCATACATAGACATATTTGCATTGTTAATTGATAGTCCACCTGTGACGTACCAACAACCGAGAAACAAAAAAATGTCAACCAGAAACAATTTCCTCAGGTGTTGTTGAGCAGTGTACGATAAGAACAACATTTAGTTGATTTTGACATCACTTACCATTTTAAAGAGACACCCAGTTTAGTTTTTCACTATTGTTATACGTTTGGCGGCTCTTCGGCTCCCGTGACATCACAGATAGAAAAGCGTCGATCTCGGCGGAAGCACGCGAGCATCCGGGTATTTCTCGCGTACTGCTTCATGCACACTGAGATTTCTGACACACTACTCATTTCGCATACTTATTTTCGTATACAATGTTGTAGGAGAGTCCAGATGATTACTTGCTGTTACTTAAGAGTTTAAATAGCAATAGATCTCATTTATCATAAGGTGTTGTCAAAGAATCATATTTCATAAGCATGATTGTAATTGTTGTGTGTGTGTGTGTGTGCAGGGGGGCTTAAAGTAACTTTTAACGTTCATGAACGTTGTTCATATAGTTCTAAACTAAAGAAAACAAGATTTGAACCCTAACTGAGCACCAGTTTCAACCCATTCGAAGAAAGCACCAACTTATTTTTACCCGGATTACAAAAGGCAACAAAATCATCATAAACTTCGAAGTATTCTGGCAAAATACCTAGAAGGAACTTTCTGTATTGTCATTAATCCTTGTACAGATGTGAAAAAGCAGAAAAATAAAAAGCAATTCTGTATTTTCATTACAAGTTTAATTCAACATTCACTGTAAATCAATCATAACTCTCTAATTCATATTTAACAAAACATTATTAGAAAACACACATCAGAATCACCAGTCTTTTTATCAGAGGTAACTAACATAACGCTTCTGCCCGAGGTCCGTTCCATTGTACACGAGAGATTCCTGCATCTGCTTGGACCTTTTAATCAGTAAGTGAAAGAGGGCGAGACAGAACGAGGCTGAATATTCATTAACACTGTTTAACTTTCCCTTTTGTGGAAAACCGAAGGACTCTCCCTCTCTCTCTCTCTCTCTGACTAAAACATTTGTTAAGTGTTACATCCAAAAAGAAAAAAACAACAACAAAACAACAAACAAAGGGTATATATGAAATCAATACAGTAGTTATGGATGTAATATATTTGCATTTAATATTTAGTAAAGGACGGTTATGACGGAATACTACGTCAGTATGAAGTGCTTTGCACCACAGATGCGGTCCCCTGTTCCACCTGCCGATGCTGTAACTGAGACTGCTTTTTTATTCCGCAACTGTACAAGGTAAAACAGGTAGGGAGCAGGTGAACTATCATATTTACTACAATAGCCATACTGCCTGGCCACAGCATAAGTTCACATTTTCATGCAGTCATGCAAAACAAATTCACTGTGTTGAGTTACAGGCTGTAAACTGGAGCCACGTCGACAAGCTCTCCTGGTCGCTTCTCTCTGACGGGCAAAAGCAATTAACATCAATGTAAAACACTCAGAATGATCGGTAGAGCACAAAAGTAGCCCATCCCACCGGAAACACTGTGGATTACAGATCAGCTCAAATCGCTGAATTCTGCAGGTGAGCTATCTGCGGTCCATTCGGAAGCAGTTCATTGGTCGCCACCGGAGCACAGGAAGTCGGCTCACCACTTCCTGTGTTTGAGAGTCTAAGGTTTCTCCTCCTCCCCTGATTGGCTACACGGGCCACGTTTCAGCCCTGTTGCCCACTTGCTCCTCCATCAAAATGTCTCTCTGCTTCCACACTTCACAATAGACATGCAATACACAGACCGAATTAATTCATAGGTTAGGTTGTACATTTATATAGATTTATACATATTTATATAATTCTTATATTTTCAGGAATGTTAATCTTTTTTGTTGGACGATACAAAATTACTTTTCATATGACACATACATATAAGCAACATCATAAAAACAGTCTCTTCTTTAAAAAAACATCCCTTAATAAAAATAAGTTCTATTTGCGTTCCGTTTATTTTACAATATATTTTCTTTTCCGCTCCATCTTCTCGTGGTTTGGGATGGGGGGGGGGGGGGATGGTATTTTTACAATGGGCACTTTGTGCAGCCGCACTCCATGGTGGTCTCCATCTCTTCAGAGAAGGAAGATCCATCGGAGCACTTGAAGCTGACCTTCCGTCTCCGGCTCTTAGTGGGGGCGCAGCAGAGCCCCGAGTGACAGGCCTGAGGACACTCCACTCGTGGAATTTTGCTGGTGGAGGTGCAGCTTTTATGACCCATTTGACGCTTGAGTAGCTCGCGAACCATCTCTCCTTGGCACGTGAGCTCTGTGTGGAGGAGGAGCAGAGAATTTTAATATATTAACAAGCATTAATACTCTTAGGTCAAAACTTGACTTATTGTGTTACTCTTCTGCAATGTTATTTGCATCTTGTTACAGATGAACAGTTTGTTTGCCAGGTTAAAAGATGGTCAAATGAGCTAGCAGGGGGTTACCGAGATGTGGTAAATTGTATTTGGTTATATGATCTCAAACTATTGGCCACTCCATGTGAAATTAAATGTTTCTGATCAATTTAAAGGCAAGGTAGGCAATTTTTTCCAAAAACGTTTTTTGTTATGCAGGTTGAACATCTTTTAACATCCTGATAGCAATCACTAAGTGGTCTAAAGAAATGTATATGCAGGAGCATAAAATGCTCATCCAATCAGTGCATTCAGTCCGGATGTCGTACCTGCCTGTCAAACTATGTATGTGTTGGAGGAGGCGTGGCTTTGGAGAGCTCTGAAGGGAGGGCAGATCTAATGTTGCTAGCCTTTCTGAAATGGCCTACCATACTTTTAAATGTATTACTTTACTGAAGTACACGCACACCTTTTGGAGGTTGCAGTTAGGAAATAAGACTTTATAAAGAAAGAATCTAACAGTACATTCACTTCAAAGTTTATTTTAACCATTGTTTACCAAGTCATTCATTTATAGTCCTTCTTTATAAAGTTATACATATCTCATCTGAGCATACAAAATTGTAAAAAATTTCATTCTGGGCTGCATTAATTTCAATTAATGTACAATAAAATAATAACTGCGTGCAACCAAAGTTGTTTGTACAATTAAAACATCTATTGAACATTAATAATGAATGTGTGTTTCATCATCTCACCTGTTTCACAGGTTGCTCCAGTATACCCAGGCTGGCAGTGGCACACAGGGTCTCCGTTCTCTGTTACTCTGCACTCTCCATGCACACAGTGCTGCCCCCTGCAGGCGGCCGCCTCTTCTCGCCTGTCACAGTATTGACCCAAGTATCCATCTGCACATAAACAACTGTAGGAGGAGCCCTTCGGTACACACACACCATGCACACACCTGAGAGAGAGAGAGAGAGAGAGAGAGAGAGAGCTTTACTTCCTGCTAAATGTACAAGTATGGAGTTTTACCTGAAGTGTTTTTGCTAATGCATGTAATGGGTCAAAAATATATTATTGTGAATTAAATTAAGTTTTTTTCCTTAATTGTGAATCTGCTGAATCTATAATAATAAATGCTACTTATATCCTCATACATTATAAGTGTGCTTTACTGTGTCCAAATCATTTTTCTGCTGTAGTATTTATAGGAATAATTTGGGCCAAATGTCCCATGCATAGTAAGTCATGTGATGTTCATGTATTGTTTGTGTGTGTTTGTGTACCTGCTGCTCTGGCAGGGGCTCTGGGAGTTCATCTGTTCACACAGAGGGCCGCTGTGGCCGGTGGGACACTCACAAGTCACGCCCACCTCTCCTCTCTGTCTGCACGCCCCCTGAGCACAAACGCTGCAGGAGTGACAGCCCGGCAAGACGCCCTCTGACCCTGCCAGACCACTGCCCAAGTCCTGCAGCTCTCCATTGAGCCGGACGTTATGAATGCAACCATTGAACGCCTGGAACGGTCGGTCTGGACCCGGTCGCAAACCTGCTGTGCCAATTAAAGAAGGAACTCCTAAAAAACAATGAATACATAAGTAAATACACAAGCAGTATTTTTGCAAGTGCATACAGAAAAATACTAAATCTTAATTTGTGATAATTATGTATTCTAACATTAACGCAGCTTTGACTCTTTATTATGTTTATGCATGTTCATGAAGAGTCATGTTTTGTTACTGTTGGTGCATTGTAACTGTTACTGAGAGATTTTAGGTTCTAAATAATAAAATGAGTTTTAATATGAATGAATTAATATTTCTTAACTAGACAGCATTCTGTTCTTTACAAATAAGCTGGTTTAAAGCCTTCTAAAATACAAGGGCTTTCATGTAGAGCATCAAAAGGTGTCTTTGAATCTTACCGCCTATATAAAGTTGTGTGCTGTGGACCACAGAAGGAGGGCGGGGCAGTTTGCCAAGGCTTTTTGGTGCCCCCTTGTCCACCACCAAGCTCAGGGTCTGATTCTGGATCAGCACCTCCACCGTATGGAAAAGTCCATCATTAACTGACTCCACACTGAGACAAAGCAAAAGAGACCATGCAGGGTTACCACTTAAAACTCAATGCCACACTGATCATCAACAACAGCTTCTCGGAACATTAGGAACTCTTAGTTGGAACTGAACCTACAACCGTTGGGGTAGCAGATTTAATCGCTTAACCATTAGGCTTCTAGAGTGCCATGAACCAGGCGACTGTGGCAAAAAAAAAGGGCCTAAGATGGGGTCCAAACTGACATTTGGAGAAGTTTTCTCCTTTGAGATGGTAGCGTGACCTTGAGACTGGTGCCTCAAAGCTCTTGTTCTGGCTAAACTTTGGGAAGTCTGGTTGTTTAATCGCCGTTTTAACCGATTGTAACATGTGACCACTGGGATAAGTTAAACTTTTAAAGAAACTTTCTAAGCTGAAACTAAAAGGCCCAATTACACATTACAAAATATCTCCCCACTGTTTTGAAATGACATGGTTTCCACATTAGGCTCTGTCAGGTGTATTTTCAGTGAGTTTGGCACGGATGTGGAAAGCGCTTGCGTTGTGGGAACAGGAGAGCTTGTGTTGGCCATGAGTTCTCTCTGTCTTTGAGTTAACACACTCAACTCACATCCTGCTGAGTTTGGCACTGTGACTGCGTGAACTCCTGAGAGCGATTCTGTTTCACACGCTCATTTTTAAACCATTGAAGAGTGCCGTTTGTTTCCTATTCCACAAAACTTCCACGAAACATCTCACGGACTATGACAGCATGCTGTTTTTTGAGGGGCTGTTGTTGCCCGTTTCCTCCTCGGTTTCGTGCGCTGCACTGCGTGGATCACGCAGCTTGGCCCCGGCGTTGTTTTCTGTTGGGATTGTGTTTGGTGTAAAGGTGAGACTGCAGCCTTCTGGGTTCTGAACTTATCAGCATACTCTGAATGACCTCCAGATCATGAGAAAGAAGTCGGGTCAGGCTGCAGAAACTCCCGCTCTGTATTGTTGTAGTTATTGCTGGATGAAACACAAGTTGTTACAGACAGCTAGAGAGACGGTGGTTTGGCAAAGACGGGCCGAAACCAATAGAAACAGAGAGAGGGGGTGAGAGAAATGATATTGCGGTACGTGGAGTATATCTTAATCTCCACCTCAGCCTAAAACAAGGTTTTCCTCTTTTTCTTTGGTGGAGTAGAAGAACTACTAGTGAAAAACAGATCTGAAAAACAGATCAAGTCCATTCTCTCGTCTTGTGTGGGAGGAGATGAATATCGATGACGACACGCTGTCAATACACGTCAAACTCTTCCTCTGAGGTGTGAGTGTAATATATGATGATTAACAGTATTACCTCATTACCTCATTACAACCTCAAAACTCTTGTGTAAGATGTGCCAGTGAAAGACCTCTACAGATAAAAACACAGCTAACAGGGAACGTTCTCAGAACACTGGCTAATGTATTCTAAAAGTTCTCTTGAAGTTATCAAAAAAGTTCTCTTCAGTGACACCAAAACATTATTCTTAAATTGTTAGTGGAACATTTTAAAAATGTTACCGAATTTACAACGCTTGAATAACATTCCTATATCCAAACCGTAATGTTTAAATAATGTGTTAATTTCAAGATAATGTTTTTTTATTTCTTGATGAAATGTTAGGGAAACGTTTGTACAACCTCAAATTCTTGGCTGGAAACACTGTAGGTCCCGTTACATAAATGATAAAACCATCCCAGAAATGGAAACTACAGCACAGCCAAGCAGATACATAAAGCAAACAAACAGGCGAACATTAAACGAACCCATTTTTGCTTTGTGGGCAAGCAGTTAATATGCGTGCTGGCTCACAAGCGTATTTTCCATTGCACAAATACTGAGGCCATAGGTGCAGATAGAGATCAGTGTCACCAGATATAAGTGGGTACGGTTCACTGAGGTCCTGACTGAACAAAGACCCAACACAGGCACACGTGTGGTTTGCATTACAGAGCCATAATTCAATTCCTGTTTCAAAACAGCCTTTTGCAACAAACACTACAGTGTGTTGGCTAGACCCCCCAAATATCCCAAAAACGTCCATTCGATACATCAGAACCGCCATGGACGGCCGGTTTAATTATCATGTAATGACATTTTCCTCCAGTGTCTCTGGTTTTGACAGCCGTCTTTCATTAGATCTGAGGGTCCTCACGCTGGCTGAAAGGAAATGGGGACGAGTATTTTGCAGAGAATGTGGCGCGGGCGGGGAAACGCAATGGAACAAAGAGGAAAACTCTATTATGAAAATGAAAACAGACTTAATCAGAACATAAATCTCACCGCGGGAGAGCAGAGATGATTGGAATTCAGGAAATGATTTTCAATGCGTGCAGTGAAGGCCCAGCGACACCAAGGGGCAGCAGAGAACAACTCCTTAAGATACAGCAGCGTTTGTAACTATTGGCCTTTTGTTCGCATTTTGACAGGCAGAAAATATCCCGAGGCCGTAATATTTTTAGAATGGAGGGGGTGAGAAGGTGGAGTGTCTTTGATGTGCGCCTAGCCTGCATATTAGCTTCAAGCGCCCCATTATGGAACTCAATAAAAACAAACAGAAAACCGTGGAAGGTTTCAGCAACCTCATGTCACCCCTCGCATATGAGGGGAAGTCAATTTCCTGTCCGCTGAAAATAAAATACTCTGTTTTTCCTTGAGCAAAACCGCATTATAAATGACACATACACAAAGTTAGGAACCATTACCGGTTCCTTCATCTTGGAGAGTTATCTAGATCAGCAAACCTGTAGACATATTTACATTTTCCTGGTTCAATTACGCTGAACTATCATTTGCTTACACTGGCTAAGAGTGATACTGCGCAGACGAAGTTACGGGCAGCAGCTGCAGAGTCAATTATGCTGTTTTGGAACATGAATAACTAAACAAGATTGTTTAGAGTTTAAGATATGATGGATTGTAGCCAAGTAGCTCAGCTAGCTTTCGCTCCACAGAGAGACTGAAACGAACAGCGAACATCAAATCCTTTGTAGATGGCAAGAGTATTGCACTGGAGATGAAAATATTGATCTGGGCTAATGCTGTAGCTCGCAGGAAGGCATGCTAACAAAAAAGCACAATCTCAGGTTGGGTTTCTGCTGTTGTCATTGGAGTACAGCCGTGTAAATCCAAAAGAGCAGAACACTAAAACTGGCCTCTGGTTTAAAAACCCTAATAAATCAAAATGGTTTTGTGGCTTTTATTTATTGTTTTTAGCTTTAAGACCATCTCTAGTACATGCTAGAATGCTCGTAACCTTTGACAACATGTATTTTTAACCAGATATTCAGTATGTTATACTATAAATATTAATGATTCAAATTACACTTCATTGTTTTGTCCAATTAAATGCTCCATGAAATAAAAATGTCCTTCCCAATATCACATACTGACTGGCAAAACCAAGTAGCTCTAAAAATTATGTTCACGGCTGTGATGTTTGCTGAAGGTTACTGGCTATTTATAAAAACACACAAGGCCTTCATTATATCCCGCCCCAACTTCCTGTTTCAGCAGGAAATGCGTCAGCGCTACAAATAAACGGAGCTTTTTAAGCCAGTAACTTTAAGCTCTAGCACTACAGCATCGCCCCGCTGCCTTATTTTAGAGCAGTCGTCCGGTCTGCATCTGCACAAGTCTTCTACAGTATTTTCACTCCATTAGCTGTACTGACACAGTAACTCAGTGCTAATCTAGGGCAAGGGAACAAAAAAACAGGCCGTACAAAAACATACCCTGACCCCTCCTCCTTCACCCCAGTGCTGCTCAGCGTTAAAACCCAGTTGACATGCCAAACATTAGCTGCTTTTGGAAGGCTGTGGTTAGGCGTGGTGCAGGATGGTGAGCCCACGCTGAGCGGGACGAAGGGGGGGCGGGGACAACTGCAATTCTAACATTCTCATTCAATTTCCTGTGATGTTTCCACAAACCGCCGTTTCTGCTGAGGAACTGCCCACGCCGCTGCTTAAACTAATACACAGATTAGCGTGACATTTAGCAAAGGGCAACGCATTAACACGCTGCATGGGCCCAAGCATTCATCTCATGGTAATGAGACATTACTGCTAGTAAGAAGCCTCCTCTGCTCTCTTCCCCAACGAATATTTCACTCTCTCCATCCCCCCCACCCACTCTCTCCATGGAGGCGGGATCATATTGCACAGATAACTGTCCTTCACTCTTCATCAGATCGCAGCCACTCATCCTCTCTCAGGGGGCTGATCTGTCTTATTTCCACCACTGGACCTCCCACCCTTTCCTTCAAGTGTTTCTGCTCTCTTATCATGCTGACCTTCATTGCCATTAAAACGTGACCGTTTTCTTCATCATCTTTCCCTGTTTTCCCTCTCAGAGATCTCTTCTCTCGCTGAGGTTCAACAGGGACAAGGTGTAAGAAGAGCTGAGCGAGACCTGAGGATGGTGTGGGAATCTTGCAAGTTTTTCTCTCTGATCTTCGCCCCATGGAGCCGTTTTATGACCCAGTTCCACATTTGAAGTCTAGCACCCGCAGAGAGCCGCTGAGCCAGACTAGGCTCAGGAATGCTCCAACCACAGCCTCAAAACTTCCACAGTGGGAAAACCCAAGCAAGGGAGCTGCCCAGACGTCGTACCTACGTCCAAGCTTTGCGGCGTGGGACGGGTTACAAATTGAGCAGCAGGATCTAGAGAGGCTCTGTCAAGCTCTGGTTCCACATTGTTAGCACTAACTATGACATGAAGACCTCAGGAGAATGTTCTCCAGATTGGAGCACGTCTTGCAGTGCGGTGGCCAAAATCATCTAAATGAAGGCGCGAGGACAGTATTGCTTTCATTTTTCCTCACACTCGCATCAGCCGTTTGAACCTCAACGTTTGCCTAAAGACAATGAGATACAGGTGCCAAAACCACATAAGACAACGCCACTTGGGGAAAAACGAGATAATGAGAGGGTATATACTACATATACACTGAAATCTGCTTGAATAGGAGGTGTCCAGAAAAATTCTTGCGTGGCTTTAAAATGTATTAAGTCACAACACTCCATATTCAGTTACCTTCATTTACATAAACTCACTGAAGTTATGGTCTATCTGCATGTGCTACAACACATTGACAATTTGGAGCTGGTAAGGGTTACACAGATCAAATCTGGTTTGCGGACCGACTGTGTGAGAACACTCAGTCCTTATAAAGTGCCAGGTTATCAGTCATGGTCTAGTGGTTAGCTCACATACTCTGGACATGTTGATCTATGGTGCTCATGCAAGACGTCCAGGCTTCCCATCGGCAACGTTGTCCAACAGCGCCCCAATCTCTCTCCCCTACTCTAAATTAAACTAGTAAACGGGTCATGTATACTGAATGTATACACTTAATTCTAGGTTTAGATTTTAACCGCATCCTCAGTGTGCAAAGACAAGGAACCTGCTTGAAATGTTATTTTCCCATGTTGAGACTCCCTCCAAGAAATCGATCTGGCCCTTGCTGCAGGCTGACGGGAAGAGTGGCTCTCTGCAGCGGGAACCAGAGGCACTGGATCAATACAAAATCATCAAGCAGGCAGGCGGGACCTGAGCACTCAGCTCTCCTCTGTTTACCTCCACTGCCTGCTAAAACGGCTGCCAATCACAGATGTTCTCGCTCTACACCCTCCTGTACACCCCATACACCCCCAAATATGTGTAGATGCCAATCTCCATCTTAAACCCTCTGAAACGGTTTGGTTATCATTAGTTTTGTGTGTAGACTGGCTTTAAAAACCTGAATCTGGGCTCTTGAAACCCATTACGGAGAAGACTGTTCTGGTTTAATGACATCCGCAGTGACCCAGCAGGCCGGAGTCAGGCACCATCTACTGCAGACTCAACAAACCTGTTGTCTGCTGAAAGGGGCAGGGGTGAGGCCTAAGAGCTCTCTGTTTATGGGGGCTCCAATGAGCATAGAAGTCATGGCGGCTGCACCACAGAAGTGTTTGCATGGGAACCGGGCGAGAGAAGAAAACTATCGCCCGAGGCAGACACAAGCAGGTCACGTAAACCCGGGGCTCCTCCATGGTTTTATGATGTGCCATGAGCTTACAAGGATTAAATCTGCCTGAAAACCAGGAGCAAATGTACCTGCTAACACGCCTTATTACCCTGACCTATTCTGGGTGAGAGTGGGGGGCTTTTTAAAACCACTGTTATATTTATAGAGGATGAATGAGTGTGTGTGTTTCATGTTTTTAAATAAGCTTGGCATAAGTTTTGGTGCAGCTAAAACTGTTGGCTGTACGGATGTGTTTACTGTGTAGAACAGAGTATCAGCATGACTGCGTTTGTGCCTCTGTTCTAAAATCGACTCACAGGGATGTCTTATGACGCTGGATAAATATGTTACCTGCCTTTTGAAGCCCCAGCTAACAATAAACAT
>JAZGTI010003560.1:14057-30949 GCA_036877585.1 Botia kubotai | reverse complement strand
ATATGAAGAGAGAGAGAGGAGATAGGAGATGAGGGACCTGAAATACCCAATACTGCAGGTTTCCAGGAAACAAATCACATCCTGAATTGCTTCTGAGAGAACACATTTATATCTACAGATCTACTGTGTGTGTGTGTGTGTGTGTGTAAAAATGACTGCAGTAAATGTAATAAAGAATATTGTTCAAACCTGTGTTTAATGAGAGATGTTGTGCGTGCGTGTGTGTGTGTGTGTGTGTTTAATGAGAGATGTTGTGCGTGTGTGTTTTCCACAGCAACTTTCAAAGATCTTTAGCTACGTTAGAAATATATGAATGAATGTATGAATTGATGAATTGTGGATTTTGCTTCACATAACAATGAAAAACGATTCAAATATAAAAGCTGACACCACAATGGTTATCGTGGTTAAATTCAAACAGTGTTTTTAATCTGCGCAAGCAAATCCAGTGAAAGAAAAACTACATTAAACAATATGAATGGGAAATACACTCTTTAAAATAAAGATTAAATGGCTCTTTTTTAAGGTGTGTGGTTCCACCTTCCCAATCCACAAAGAGTTCTTTGCAGTAAAAAAACAAGGTAAGAAATATTTGTTTCTGAAATGTTCTATTGGGAACCAAATGTGGTTCTTCTCTGTGGTTCTTCTGGCACCTTAATTGTTTAGTGTAGCGCACCAAAAAAAATATTGTCACTAAAATAAGTGTCCAGGGAATTGACACCCGTCTCTGTGACAGCTCAAGATTCAATGCCAGTGGAAGTCCAGAGGTTTCTGATGAACACACACAATACACTCAGCTGCCTCAGTAATGACGATTGTGGATCTGACGGCTGACACAAAGGTCCTCAAACAGCTCCTGGCCTCAGAGTGAACATTAATGCACACTATAGAGAGCTGTTTCCACAAATCTCCTGCTAAAGAACATAGTAGATTCATTAGTTTAGAAGCACAAGGGATGGTCACAGACAGAAAACTGTTCTTTAAATTATCATTATCATTGACTCTCTCATACCTGTCAGGTTTACACGAGCCCCTTAGGTCCACTTCAGTGCTCAGAAATCCCCTGTCCTATTAAGCCTCTGGCTCTGTGCTGTCACCTTGTGTTTTGCTCTTTAAAGTTAACATGATTTAGCATTTGCAAAACATTTTAATTCTGTAATGTGGCGTATTTCCAGATAAAACAGGATCAATGAGATGAGAAACAAATATAGGTCTTGACTTCGTTATATCGGTTGGCATCTGATTGGCCAGATGAACAAGAGAATATAAAAATAATTTCCAAAGAATATTTACTAAATATTTGGCAAACGATTAACATTTTTTCCAATCCAAATTGGTGTGTGTTTATGTGCATGTGGGAGGCGTGGTGTAATAATACAGAATGGATAGAAAATATCATGACCAACAACAGAAGTCAATAAAAACTCATCACGACACCAAAACAAAGGAATGTGTGTCCCCATAAACGACAATTAAACTACAATAAACTACAATACTACAATAAACTACAGGGAAAATGCTGAGATGCTCGTGGGGTGATATAATGAGATGAGACAGGCCGCAGATGTTTCTCAGCATCAGGTATAGTTTTCCGCTCTCACATCTAAATCAAATCCACACCGGCACCCCTCCTGCTTTCTGCATCCGGATTCGTAAGAAAAGATAGACAGCGACAGATAGAAACTCAGATCTCTTTTCCGCCAAACTCTACCTGCGTCTTTACCACAAAACTGCCATAGATCCACAGCTGGCCAGCAGCTCTGTTTGACCCCTCAGAGGAGAGACGAATAGGAAATTAGAGCTCACAGGAGCCGAGGGATCGGACACAGGAAATGGAGCTGGTCATAGCAGCTCAGTGTTCTGCTTTTATCTTCCTGTAATATGTTCCATGTGGCTGCACATAAGCTGCACGTGTGCTCAGCAGGAATATAACACCAGTGCACACTACTGAGTGCACACTCCCTAGTGATGTTCCAGAGATCTGTCATGATACAAGCACAGAACTTATAGATTTTGTTTGGTTATACTGTACATCTGATTAATGTGCTGAGTTCTCTGAATTCCAGCACATAAATGTAGAACTATCACACAAACACAAAGAGAAAACTAATCTAAGTGTAATCTACTTTATATTTTCTGTGTTAAGAAAAAACAGAAAACACATTAAAAAAAAGTAAATAAATAGAAAACACTGCATATTTAGCTTTTTAATGTGCATGTGTCTTATTTGTATTTACTTAAGAAAACCAAATTTGACCTTACATATGTTGCTAGGCAAGTATTAACGCTGGACCCTGATGTACCCTCAGCCATACTAGCAAAACACAACACACTAACTGCGGAATAACACACCCACAAGAAGAAGTCACAGTCTTGTGTCACAAAAAATCACCAGACGTCCTCTGAGCCTCTGAGCTTTATTGAGGCTGAAATCTTTTGGATTCGGTTGAACTGTGTGTTCTGTCTGCGGAGGTCAGCTCATGTTTGGTGGCAGGGCAGTAAATTCAGTTGACGTCAATGTAAAGATAATTGGACCGTCCAGGAGAAGCGCTCTTCAGTTTATAGATCACTCACAGTTTATAGACTGACCCTCAACTCCTTTTTTGGGCCTTCCAAAATGCTCATAAAGAGACAGTACACCAAAAAAAACCTGTCATCATTTACTTAACCTCATGTAATTCCAATCCTGTATGACTTTCTTACAAAATGAATGAATGAATGAATGAATGGTGACCACCATTAATAGAATCATTTTAAATCTTGAATATCTTCTGGTTTGGTAGAGGAGGTTATCCTGAGTTCTCTCAGAGAAATGAGACTGAGGCCTCATCTTTCCCAAACCAATTTGTAGTGATAAATGAATGAATCTCAACTGAGTGCCGCACTTCCCACTGAGACGCACATGTGCGGATGATGACCCGAATAAACTGGGGCAGGGTGACCTCCACAAATAGGGTGATGACGTGTGTTTGTTTGGGTGAGTGTGTTTGTGCGTGTCAGGGGTCAATGTCAGGGCAGAGATGAGTGATTCAGACAACACCACTGACACACGGATCAGTGCTAAAGTGTTTGGAAGACATAATCTTGCCTGTCAATAGCAGATCAGTGATGAGTGACTTCTCACGAGGCACTGTTAGCGGTCAATCATCTCCTCTCTGATGGTCTGGTGGGATGGAGTAAGAAAAAACCAGACACCTCTGTGATTAACTTCCGCCATTGAGAAATGAGAAACATGTGCATTACAGAATGAGACATCAGAATGAGACAGAATGAGACATTAGCTACAGAGATGAATTACTCCTGAGAGCTTTGAAAATCTGTCTTTTACACCATGCGCGGTGGGCTGAAGAGAGCACATCTTCATTCTCTCATACAGGCCAGCCAGAGTAATTAATTTGCTCGTGCAACTCCACAAAGTTTTCTAGTAAAAAGTCGCAAGGAACTGTGGGATATCTCATTAGATGGTATTTATAGGCCCAACCAAAAACACACTGATTCATTACACTGTGACCAAATGTGAGCGCTGCAAATCTCAGAATGTATTTATTCCATGGATGATAACAAAGATGTTATACTGCTATATTAGATGCAGTAATTTCATTAAAATACTAAAGCATCACACAAACAAATCTGTCTGTCTGTCTGCACTTGTGTAGACAGACAGAGTGTAAATTGTTCTGCACCTGACATACAGCGAAAAAAGGAGGATGGACAAAAATGGAGCGGGGAGAGAAGGAACAGATAGAAGTAGGGGGCGGGGCTTGTCTGCCTGTCACCTCCATGATTGATTGAGCAGATCTGGGGTTTCATTAGCACTCTAACCACACCCCTATTGTGAGATAAACAGAGAGGAGGGAACACAGGGCTAGTTAAGAAGAACAGACCCGGCAGATGAACCCTACACAAAGACTAACCCTAACCCTGGTAATGTGTTTCCTCACCTGAGCTATTCCAACCTCTTCTATGAGTCATGCTCATGACAGGCATTTATTAGGATCAACATGCGTGGACTATCTGTCTCATGTCAAATCAAATCAAGATGTCCTCTGTATGTTCGCTTTGAAGTCATGCATTCATATGTTAGTATAATACTGAAAGCTGACAAGCTGATCTACAGGTTTAAAAAATACAGTCTTTCTCTTCTGTAAAACTGGATCAAAAACACTGATGACTCATCTCGCACTCAAGGGTATTTACACATTGTTGTCCAATACGCAGTTTCTCTCCCTCAAAAGCACCTGTTTCTATCCAATAATAGCAAATATCTCTATCTTATAGCTGTGATTTAAGATACTGGCGATTTAAAATTAATTCCATAATTCATGATTTGTTATATGTCCCATCCTTTCTTATTACAACAGAAAGACCTTCTAAAGAAAACAGGCTGATGGAAGCATCTGATGGGTTTTAATTGATCTTCCTATTGAACTGTGTTTTATTATTATTGAATATTAAATGATGAGAGGTCCGCATGGAAACCACTCATCCGCTGCGGGAATCTCATCCTAACCAGCAAGACTGGAGCTTAAAATAATCTAGTCTTTGTTAACAGCAGAGCCTCTGGTTAACCAGCTGGTGAGTAGTCCTCCGCTCATCCTGACCAACCAGGAAAAACACATGTCTAGTTCAGCCATCCATTACTGATGAAGTTAATTAATGTGTTGTGTTGCTATGGCGATGTGATCTTTCCAATGGTGTTATTCTACAGTCACAGCCTGCATGTTGAATATCACAATAATGTTTAATATTCAGAATAATGTTCTATTAAACAGACATGTGAACCTTCTTCTTTAATCAACAACCCATAACAAATTAAATGAAAAAGCAATTAACTCATTTCCATATAATAAAGAGAAAATGGCATCCATTTAATTTCAGTGTTTCAGTGTTTAATAACTCGCACATTTCCTATAATGACACAACACACAACACACTCCATCATTGACTCTCGGTAATGTCAACACAACTTCCACTTTTTCCGTGCCTGTGGCTGTTGTTGTTGTTGTTTTCATATTGAGTTTAGATTTACAGACATGGCATGCAGAACACGTACATCTGAGCCGTCTCCTAAAACAACAACAACAAGTGAAACACACAAATAAGTGTCCCTTCTCCTCAGCCGACGGGCTGTCTGTGGACACTCAAGGAAGTCAGAGGCTAGAACAACAGTGATGCGCTGCATGAGTATTTCTGAAGTAGAGGACAGAAGCTGAGAGCTGCATCTGGGTCATTCTCTGATCACTCAAGCCTCAGGATTATAAGAACCTGGATGACAGCGACACGGTTTGCGGCGGGACACAATTTGAGTTAACTATTTTATTGCCAAAGCTGAGCGGTTTAGGTGGATTTTTAGGCTAACGATCATAAGACAGGTCCACATCATCTTGTTGTATGTTAAGAATTACCCAGCTGACATCGTTAGACTGTAAGAACATTTCCGTACGGTTTTCATTAAGTAACTAAACTTTTAAAACATTATAGGAACATTCAAAAGTCCATTTTTTAGAAGCTGTATAACTGTTATTGCTTGGTTATACAAACGTTATTGAACCATTTTTTAATTCTGTAATTTTTTTTAAATGTTCCACTAACTACTTAAGAGTAACATTTATATACTACTAAAAACGTTTTACTAACGTTTCTGCAAGACCAAGATTTAACACTGATTTAACTTTAGCAGTTTAAACGTGGATATATATATATATATATAGGATATAGGTAGGGTATAGAAAACTATCATTGTGTAAAATGAGATTATGTACCCTTAGTTCTAAATGACCTTTGAGTACCTACTGAAAAATATGTGCCGTAATTTTTCAAAACATCTATGTTTGAAACAAACCAGACCTCCCATGAGCCAAATTTCTGCTTCTATTCACACTTTTCTCCTCTCTCTCTCTCCCTCTCCCTCTCTCATCTCTCTCTCTCTCTCTCTGTGTCTGACAGTGATAAATTGTTCTGGGCTGGGCAGGTAATTCATCTTCTCAGACCGCAGACTCAGATCTTCAGCTCTGAGAGGGTTCCCTGACTCTGTTCTCTCACATTCTCCTCAGCTCAAGGTTACTGGGTTCTGCAGCGCTGCTCAGAAAACCTGCAGCTAATGACTTCAGGCGCAATGAAAAACAGACAGGACAGCCAAACACACACAACAAGAAAAGACACACAGAAAGAGTCTGAGATACAGAGAAAAAATGCTAAAGAGAACAATAAGATGAATGGAGGTCTTTAACACCATCTGCCACTTTTAAAGGGTCATATTACAGCATTACATTTTAGAATTAAACATGTCATTCATTTGTCTGCTGCTGTGCCTTTAAGGAATGCCCTCTTTACATGTGAAATGAGAAATGGTAGTTTGCTCTCTCTCTCTCTCTCTCTCTCTCTCTCACACACACACACACACACACATTTTTCTTTCCTTTTTAAATGAAGCCCATATATGACGGCAATTCTCAGAATACTCCTCAGTGTGTGTGTGTGTGCGCATATGTGTGTGTGTGTGTGTGTAGGTATCGCTCCGCTGGTGCATGCAATAGAGATATAATGGGCAAGGTGACATTGTCCTGACATCACACACACCCGGCTCTGCTCTACATCATCATCTGGACATGAGCTGGAGGTTAATTCATTCCTTTATTCATAATAATGAGTCACTCTGCGGCTGTACTGCATGTGTGACCTCCAGACACAGCTCACATCTCACCTAACAAACTGACACACTTCCACTGTCCTTTCCACACGAGTCAAAAACATTCACAACAGACAGTACATTGCTGTAAATGTCTGTACAGTGACTTGCAGTTTTAAGTTCTATTTTACAGCCATGATTAATCAGAAACTGTTCTTAAAGGGATAGTTCACCCAAAACAATTCCTCCATCATTTCCTGGTGTCATTCCAAACCTGTTTTTTTGCTTCTGAAGAACACAAAAGAAGATATTTTGAAGTATGTTGGTTACCAAACAACAGTGGCACCCATTGACATCCATTGTATGGACACAAAACCACTGAGACATTTCTCAACATATCTTCTTTTGTGCTCCACAGAAGACAGAAAAGGGTCTTAAGAAATAGTTCACCCCAAAATCAATCTGCCATCATTTATTCACCCTCATTCTGGGACATGTGAGAGCTAATCAGGTGTAGCATGTTTAGCATTTCAGCAGCAATGTGAACGTTCCGCATCATTCTGAATCTCACGTTAAAACATCACACAGCTTTAAGATGACATCACAGTGAGCAAACAGTGACAGAACCGTTATTATTTTGAATGCAGTATTTCTTTAATAAACACAGAATGAGAGGCAATTTCAGCCATGTCTACTGAGAAAGTATCACCATCTTTACAGAAACGTTGTTTTCTTTTTATTTATCTGAGGAATAAAACCTTCCACTCTGACTGGTCACCTTAAGGTCAAAAGAAACCTCAGAAACAAAGCAACGCTCCGGTGAAACACATCTCCTCCGATCTAACACTATCTTGTGTTGTCACTTCCTGTCCCCCTGACCTTTATGATGCCCCTTCATTCACAGAGTCATTACCCCGGCCTCTCTCTGTCTGCGCTCTCAGTCACCCTCTTAACCTTGTTGATTCTGTAGAGGAATGCACTTAAAGCTCTCATAAAACATGGCCTTTGACAATGAATGACTCCATCTGGTTTCTTTTTGCTCCTCTCTTTCTGTTAAAAGGTGTGCGCTTTCCCTTGAACTCACCCGAACGACAGCGCTGCTGTCTCTCTCCTCTCTCTCCTCTCTTAACTCTAACAAAACCCAAAACCTGTTGGTGTTTTACAAATCCATCTAATTTTCTCATCAAGAGTCCACTGGAACCCACCCTGGATGAACATGGAGGGTCTCCTCTAATTTGCTTCAAAGATTAAAGGTCTCGTGCAAAATCAGGTACCTCCAAGAAGAAAACAGCCCAGTTGTTGTGTGGCAGGGCAATTAAAGAAACGGGGCAGTCAGCGGGGGGCAGAGGCCTCATCCTGGGGTAAAAGCAGAAGGAATGGCCCCTCCACATGTGTAAAACCAGTGACCGCATGAGAGATCACAGCAGTGTGAAACAACATGACTAAAGTGGAGTGCACGCTGGTTAACGCTGCTAATGAGAGATGCTTTGCTTAAAGTTTACAGTATGTTATTAAAAGAATAATTCAGTCAAAATCCTGTAATTACACTTTCTTCTTTGTATATAAAGAAACATTGAAAAATAAAGAGGCTATTCAATGTTTCAAAGGCAACTAATCAAACAAAGGAGCGCGTACATTCACCTAAACAAATACATTATCTCGTTCACTCAATGTCACTTTACAGCACTTTGCCTCTGAGTACATAATCTATCCTCAGAACCGGGTCTGTGGACTGGACTGGTTTAACACATCAAACAGTTCAGTCTCCAGAGGTACATCACACACATCTGCTCGGAGTCTTTCAACCCATTTCTACTCAATGACCGAGTCACAAGTGACTAATGTAAACCAGCAGCGCTGATCGCTGACCCCAAACCTGCAGACACACAGAACCAAGTATCTCCCTTCAAAGGGTTCTGCTTTGATCGGAGGGAACCTCGATCTGGCCTGTTCCAGGGTCCCTGTAACTAATCCCTGTGAGATCAATTATCTGTGTTTAAGGTAAGACCCTGACGTTTCTTCTGAGATGGTTCTTGAGGGGAATACAGATCGTCTTGCTTTGCAGGAAGAGCAACAGAAACAGACTGGCAGTGATTATGGGGCACAGCAGAACCCTGTGACTCCCAACACACAGTTTTAAGTTCCACCAAAAACAAACCCACCCCCTCCACAAACGGAGCTACAGCAGAATTACAGCACATCTGCACTATGAAGACACCTAGCACGGCATAACTCTGGAAAAGCAGGTTTAAATACTTCTCTATTACCTGACACCTTCAGCTGAGAAGCAATGGAAATCACAAAGCATTGGAGTAAGTTGTTGGAACTCAGCTGAACACACTGTTAAGTCCCTGTAAAACCCACCTATACTCCCTATTTAGCACACTAAATCCTGCAGGGATGTGCATTTTCTCCCACTGCTGAGCTGTATTCATATCTGCCCGGGTGACACCATCACACCCCAGCGTGGAGAGCAAACCTGCAGCCGGACAGAAGAGAGTGTCTATTACAGTGTGAGCTGCTGAATCGAGCCCACGTCAGCAGCACTTTCCACCTCATCCGTTCGGAGTGACAAAACGACCTCTTTATATGATAATGCCTTTCCCACCTGAGAGGCATAAAGAGCATGAAATCCTAAAATATGTATGAATCCCGCACCCATAACATGTTGCTGCCGTGGCAACAGTTCTGTGCTGGAAATTGGAGCTGTGTATGCAGTGGAATGAAATGAACATCCTTCTGTTTGGCAGGAGTAAAATAAAGACAAACCTCAGGGGACCAAAACACCACAGTGAGTCTCAGAGCACAAGCTCTGTTCCAATACACTGCAGTGCGAAACATTCTACCGACATTACTGCAAGAACGCTTTTGATAACTTTGACAGAGTTTTCAGAGAACATTAGCCAATGTTCTGAGAATGTTCCCTGTTATTTGGGAGAATGATGTATGGACAGCAAAATGGAAATGTTACACTAGCATTCCAGTACTCAATCATCAACAAAGAGGGTCTTCTGACAGCCGAATTGTGGCGGATAAATGATGCCGTGACGTGCTAGCATATGTTCAGCAGGTGTATGTTTATTAACAGAAAGCATCATTTACTGTGCATCAAACACTCTTTAAAAAGGTTTTAAAATCATGTAATCTAAGAACTTTGACTCATTGAGGCAGTTCATTTGCCAAAACATGTAGGAACGGAGAAACAGACATATAGAAATTCAGACATTCTGAAGCAGCAACATAAAATCAACGGACTATCTCTCTACTGTAAATCTCAATGGGGCTTCACCCTTCAGTTCATGTAAATTCTGACTAATGACCGGGTAGGTGATGATTCTGCAGTGAGAAGTCACGTCCCCTCTACATCTGCTATAGCAGCACAGTCATTTAAAGAGCTGCTCACGGCCACGGCGCTCTCCGGTGAGCACCGCCCCCTTTCCATCAGCCCCTCCCCCAGCTCATTTTAATAGGCAGCTCCAGGTCACACACAGCTGGCAGAACTAACCATAAAATCTGGAGACCAACATCAGGTCTGAAACCTGAGCCCCGACTAAGTCAGCTCAACGGTGCTCTATAAAGACAGGAGAGTGCTACTTTCAGAATACTTGTATTAATAAACACACTTGTGAAGTTTGTGAAATCAGCTAGGATACGGTACAGGCTGAGGTGATGTGAAAGCTGTTTTGGAGTACTAAGGGCTGTTTTCTTCCACAGGAAAACGGTGTCATTATTTAGATGATGGACATAATGGACACCACATGTTTGTGTGACCTAAATTTGAGGAACTACAGCAGTGATTAAATTGTAACTCGGGTGCCCCTCTTTCATCAGTTTCTCTCTCTTACGTTGTTATATCTGTTATACATGCATCTCCATAAAGAATGAACCAAATATTCACAACTGAGGGACCCTCATAATGTCTACGGCTGTAAAACGATGCCTTCAAAAATGATTCACTGTGCATCATTTTAAACACCTTCCCATGATCAACATTAAATTACATTTATGGTTTAGGTTTGAGCTATTACACAAATGCATTAAATTAACACACAGAACTGGCCGAAAGAAAGTATAACGGGGTGGACTGAACCTCTATATTGTATTCTTTGTAAAAGAACAGCGCCCCCTGTTCCGTATGGGTCATTATTAAATGAGCTCATCCGTGCTTTGGTTGCAGTAGAGCGCAAACATCAAGCTGTTTTGTGTCTCTTACATTTCTTTCCAGATTTAAATTAAACTGTCCCTCTGCTTATATTTTTCTATTATTAGGCACCGAAACTTAACCTCGCTGCATGGGAACGCGTTTGCGTACACATGCATCCGATTACGCGCTGCATATTTACGCACATGTACATTCTGTGCTTACGATTTATGATCTTGTGTATTGTAAGATCCACACCTTTATTTTGGTTCAACACTGCCTTAGGTGTCCCGTGTCAAAACCAATGCCAACATCGTGGATAATAATAAACGCGCCTCTGCGCCCGGAGAAACGACCCAGCGCCCTCCACCAAAGCCACATCGCGCTATGACGTGTTTCTTTTCACAATCTGCTTCGAGTTACAGAAATCGTGAAGCGAAGAAAACAGTTACTGGCCACCAATTAACTTCACCCCTTTGGCTATTCGCGTCACGATCACAGACTCCTGGAGACGCACCGGAATAACCGCGATACTGGACGCGCAGAATGTGCCGTCCTCAAGAGTCACTACTCCACCCCTCACGCGCAACACTTCATTGTGTTTCATTCCGTCAAACTCTGTTTAGTGCACGAACTTTTTCTTTCTTTTGGGGCTTTTAGGTTGCTATTTTTGTTGGATCTGCGCAATGAAATAAAAAAACATATTCACTTTAATAGAACTAAATACACCTATTTACAACAGCATCATGAAATCGCACCAAGCCGTTTGTTGTAATGAAAGCGCGGTTGCGTTTTGGTTTCTGTTTCTCTATATCTTTTCAAGGTTACTCAGAGCAGAGGTTTGGTGCAGGATGTCCAATATTACGCACCCCAACGCTGGAGTTCTCCGTGCATCTTATATCATCTGTAGTCAAAACTTGTTATTGCGCTCATTTTAAATGGTTTGGTATCAGCCAGCCTACCTTGCCAGAATAGGGTCCTGGAATGAGCAGTTTTAACGCCTGTCTCTTTAGCTCCACCAGTCGAGCGTTGCAGTTTTCACACCAGATCCCCCGTTCAGAACCGGGTGAGCTCCCGCTCCCCGACGCTGGAGAACCTGTGCCGAACCCTGGAGATCCACCTAAGGAACCGGGCGAACCGGTGCTGATTCCCGGGGAGACCGTAACAGGTGAGCCGGAGAAAGAACCCGGGGATGACATTCCAGATCCAGGAGAAGGGGTTCCGGAGGACCCGGGCATGGACCCAGCACCTTCGGGGACAGGGCGGCTGCCGCTCCGGGACTCCTCATAAGCCTTCCGGTACCAGGTTTCAGGAGAGAATGATGCTGACTTGGTCGGGGAAGAATCTGTCATCTGCAAGAAATTAAATTGAAAGAAAAATGTAGATTTGGAAAGACGAGGTACTGATATGGAAAATGTTTAAAATAAGTGCGCATAGTGGATCTGGACCTCGAGTTTGTAATTGAAATCAGTTTGCATTTGCGTTTTTAACACTTGAATTAAGATTTGCCCATATAGCGCACATACAAACTGCAGCACTGGTTTTCATGAAATTCACCAGTAACAATAATGAAGCTGATATTAAATCCTTACCCCGTGTTTTCTACTCCTGGTACCAGACCTGTCTTTATTCCCCGTTAGAGACGTCATGATAACGCTTTAAGATTCTGGAATATATGTGCACGGGTTACATCCACAACCAAAGATCCAAAAATCAATCTCAGGTCAGTTTAACAGCCTTCTTAACTCCCGTCTCTGTGACTAGTACCATGCACGAATCAATCCATCATCCAGAATCTGAATAACAGATGCAGTTCCACCTGGAAATGCCAGGAGTGAATAAATCCAGTCCTTCTTGTGTTCTCTAGTTATGATGCATCCATGAGCAGGGCTTTAGGTTTCACTGCATCCCAGCACATGGCGCATGTTCCCATGCATGCGGACTTACTGTGTTGAGGCGCAGACTGACAGTGGATCGGACCGTTTCTCACTCCAGAGGAGCGCCCACATCTGTCTCCGGGTAAACTGACCACGCCTCCACATCGCCCCCAGCCAATCGCGTCTATCGGACTCTCGGAGTGAGGTGTGGGCGTGGACATTGTACATGCCAAATGACTTTTAACTATGGACCACAAAACACCTTTTCGAGGCAGATTTGTTTGGAAAGTCAATATATAATAGTGGTTAATAGGAGAGATGTAGACCCACTGTTTTAAACGTTGACGCAATGAATGAACGACATAGCAAACAGACAAAACATTCCTGAACAGAAGTAATCGTGTTATTTCCGCAGAAACGGATGTGTTTGGTATTGGTATGGAAACAAATGGTTAACAGTTTATTGTTTGAGTTTTCCT
Source organism: Botia kubotai (assembly GCA_036877585.1). Taxonomy (NCBI): domain Eukaryota; kingdom Metazoa; phylum Chordata; class Actinopteri; order Cypriniformes; family Botiidae; genus Botia; species Botia kubotai. Next base: position 17,824 of record JAZGTI010003560.1, on the reverse strand, counting down.
GTCTAATTTAAGGAGTTGGAGGAAGAAAGTGTTTTGCGCGTGTAGGAAGCGCCACCTACTGGATACAAATCCAACCTCTGCACCTCCACCCTCTGAAACTCTGGAATATTGATCGAGAAATAAGTATGAAAAAACTGAAATGTGCACGGCAAAGCTGAGGCTTCAAAAATAATCAAAAATAATCTTAATTTGGCAATACTAAAAAAAACAATGTAAAGCTTTTCATTATCATATGAACACTGAAGTGATTTATTCTTGTCAATCCAATCATTGGATCCAAAAAATAAAACTAACAATGTTAGAATCCCACCAATGTTTTTAAATACTTACTCAGCTAACTTGGTCAACTGCATTCTCCAATGGCTATTAAAAGTCATGTGTTTGTGCGGTCAGTTCACATGGGGACATGTTCTCTGTCATTACCCCACCCACACACACAAGAGCACATGTGGAGCACAGGTTAATTAGGAAAAAATGAGCTTAGAGAACACTTCACCCCTTCACAAAAGCTGGGGTCTTTCAGTCTGCTAATGACAGAGACTGAACGAGAAGAGACTTCACAAACCGACTTTATAATGAGGGTCTCAGACACACATACGGCATTCGAAAACCTTCCGGATTAACAGTGAGAATGATTCATTATTCATCTCTGTTACACCCACTCCGTCTAGCACACAGTCTGCACTTCTAAAGCCTGTGCGAATAATAGAATTAAACATTAAACCTCATCCTTTTGTCAAACTGTTTAATATGAAACATGTAAAACAAAACGATTTATTACAGTTACTTATTATAGTAAATTTGTTTTTTGACGTTTTGATCGCAACGCTCTGATTTGTGACATCATCGATGGTCATCGAAGGTCATCGCGCTCACAAAATCTTTGTAGAAAATGACGTTTTTATCAGGATCAACAGCTGCAGACAGCATTTCCTCCAGCTCCTCCTGCGTGAAGGGCTCTCCTTCAGAAAACAGTAAGACAAATTCATTTACATTAGAGCATGTTTTACCATAAACATGTTCAAAGCAGCAGTATCCCTGAGTCCATTTGCTCATGTGTGTCACACAAAACAACACGGACATCCTATCCTAAAATCTTAAAATCCTAAACCACCATTTTATAGTTTAACTGGCCTTTACCTTCCTGTGTTAAATATTTGGTCAGTTCCTCCGGTTCCAAATATCCTTTCTTTTGTTGATCTAAAACCTAAAAAACAGATGGAAGCACCATGACATGTTAATCTCTCCTTTAGCCAAATGACTTCATATTTATATACAGCATCTCCAATTTTCACCTAATGTAGCAGAGAAACAGATGCACTGTGTTGCAAAACTACAGTTTAAAACTGCTCACAAATCTATTCTGCAGTTTGTGAAGAGTGAATCAAAGCAAAATGTGATGAAAACAAAGTAACAAGAAAACAACAGAGCACCTCAAAGGCCTGGAGAAGCACGTCTTCTGTGATTGGACGGAACCTGCAATGAAGAGTAAACAGATCTAATAACTGACTCTGACTCTTCACACGTTCTAAGACAAAAATGATTCAAGCCATTTTCTTACAATATGTCCAGACAAGATCCAAATCAAAGCAAGTTCAACAGTGATAAAGAAAAGATAAAGAAAGAAAACATGATGTTACTGGGTGTGTCTGTGTGTGATGTGGAAAGAGTTGTTACAGTTACACATTTTTATTCAAAGCAACTTACAGTACATTTAAGTTATAGATTTCATCAGTGCATGTGTTGCCTAGGAATCGAACCTACCATCTTTGTGTTACTAACACAATGCTCTACCAACTGAGCTACAACACATGAACACTGTTACACACAGAACACTGTGAAACGACTGATCTTTTACATGAAAAGCTTAAATACATTGTTACCCAAAGCAAACGCTGTGATCTTCAAGAGCATTTAACTACTCTTCATTATACAGACTGCCTCCAGCAACAGAGTTCAAAACCACAAAATAAACATCATTCAGTACAACAAACATGACCTGTCCTCTTCTGAAATCCTACCAGACCCGTTCATGGACTTCACAGAAGATCTGACGTGCAAAGAAAGTCACACACAGATCTGATAGCACCAAGAAGCAAACAGACACTTGACTAAAATGGACAGTTGAACAATAAATAACTAACTTTACGGAGTTGTTGAAGCTATGAGATTATGTGAAAGCATTTTAATTTTTTCAGTAGTGAAATACCAGCTCAGTGACGGAGCTGTCTAGGGTGTTTTCAGCCTCTGGCCTAAAATATGCTGGGACAGGCTCCAGCACTCCCACAATCCTGCACAGGATAAGCACTCGGCCTCAAACGATTCTAAGGGCCTCAACCTACATGTCATTCTGCAACAAGCTCAAGATTGTTACAGTTTGTCTGTCGGATTGTGATTTCTTACTTGCGCTCCAGCAGGATCTTAGTCATAGTTGGAAGGAACTTCTCATAGCGCACAAAGCCAGTGGGTTCCTCCTCCTCCAACTGTGGCAGCAGACACACAGCATTAATAAGACGAACTGTGGCATGACTCATGGCAATGACAGTCAACCATTAATGAACCTCAAGAACTGCGAACCGACCTACTAACCTCAGCAATGACGTCATGCAATTCGGCTTCTGACGGAAAACAACCAAGTGATCGGATAATGGTGCCTATTTCTCTTTAACAGTAAAAATATCAACGTTAACAAATGCAAAAGGTAACAGTCACTCACTGACGGCTGTTTATTGGCATAAACATGCACATAACCTCTTATGATATGAAAATCGGGTGTATGTTAAATGTCCCGGACTGCAAACTTTACCGAACATCAACAGTCCTGTTGGATTCGTGGTCAAACACATCAAAGGCATTGCGTATCTTCTTATGTGTCTCTGCTATAATAGTCTCTACGAGGAACAGAAACATTTTAACAAGGTGCATTAGCGTGGTAAACAAAGCACTACAAAATCATTTGTCATTAAAATGTACTTTTTACCTGTGCTGTTTATCAACAGAGGAGATGCGAGAGTTATTGATGGCGTTAAAGTTGCATTGAATTGAATTATTTACAATGGCTTGCGCTAGCTGACGTCATGCGCTGGTAAATATACTCAACTTGATGTTTTTTACTGTGGGCAACACCAACTACTGGTTTAATGCAACTGAACAGCAGAACATGTATCCGTAAGACTAAAAATATTACACGAAATCTAAAACGATACATGTTTGATAAACTTATATTGTCACTGTTTGACGGTGACGCTTACCTGCGTTATACTTGTCCGCCATGTCCGTCACGCTGGTTGCTAAGAAACCACAACTCGACGCCACTTGCCCTGTGACGTCACGTCACTCACGCTAATGTAAAATGCTATACATAATATTTAATTATAACAACGTGGATACACGTTTTCTATCAAAAATACATTCAATTGCATTTGCTGTAGCCTGTTGAAATATAAAAAATGAAGACCGTACATTCGGCCCATATTTAGATCAGGTCACTCTGCTCTGCCTGCTTAGAATAGCTTATGCTCACTAGTAAACTACACAGTTAGGTCATATCGACAACAGATTAAAAGTTAATATTTGGGCAGTATTCAACATAAAGCTAGCTTGTTTATGTACTATACTATTGTGTTTATATGTTTTGTGTTGTTGTGTTGGAACTCTTTATATTATATTTTATATGTATTAAATATTTAACGGAATAGACTTCCAATCATTAATATTTGTATATTGGAGAGATTTGACTATTTGTCGCTCAAGAGCAAGAAAAATAC
>JAZGTI010003560.1:0-12166 GCA_036877585.1 Botia kubotai | reverse complement strand
TTGCAAGGGCTTGTTGGTTATAGTTCATGAAACGTGTCCTAAGGGTTTGAATTTACCAACCTTTGGGTTTCAGCCTAGATATTTACTAACTATGCTACGACAACCCATTTCCCAGCTAACAATTTTAGGTTGTAAGAATGTTTCTGTAATGTTTCCAAAGTCAGAAAATTTTTAAAAATGTTATTTTTACTGTTCAAAGAATGTTTAAATTATCCAGTTCCTAATTTTATTAACGTTCTTGCTTGGTTATAAGAACGTTATTCAAACGTGTTCCAGTAGTTACTTAAAAATAATGTTTTTGATATATGATGTATAACATCATATATATGTATAACAAAAAAGTTATATTAATGTTACTGCAAGAACTTTTGATTATGTTAATAGAACCTTTAGAGAATGCTAGCCAACGTTCTGAGAACCCATCCCTGTTAGCTGGGTTTATATGGCTAAAAAATTAAACATCTACTGTATCATTGGTCTGACAGAGGTTTTGATCTTTAATTGTTATGAATCGTACTGTACATACAGGCCTTTTACACCAAAGCATCAAACATAAATATGCGGGTATTCCTAATGGATTTCTAAATTATGTGTTGAGTCATCGTTTGTGTTTTCCTGATTTAATTTAATTTTTAAGTTTGGTTATAGTTGTTTTATTGGAAGTGTGGTGAACAGGAGTAAATCAGTGGACACACACAGAGGAAGATGCTTGTCAGTACTTGTGCTTGTCTTCAATCTTTGCACTCAGGTTAACACATTTCTTCCAGCTGCACAGCAGGTCTGAAAATGTGTGTTACTTAGCTCAAAATTGCACAGTTTGCAGTTGTCTTGGCAACAGCCTCATTTCTGTAACCGTAGGCAACACTGCAGCATACCAGCTGCACCATCTCTCCTTGACTTTAAACATGTGAATTTAGAATCAAACACACCTTTCTTTCAAAATAAAAGTCCTCATTCCTGCATAACCGACTCCACCAGATAGTCCTCCAGTAATGATGTGGACCATCATGTCACGTCATGTTGGGTCCGGCGGGGAGGCGCGCCTCCTTACTTGTTATTGTTTTATTCCCAAAGGAGACGCGGACAAACAGGAGAGTGATGAACAGAAGAATAAGAAGGGTGTAAAGAGGCGGCGAGATGAACATGGAAGGGGCTACTTTGAGTTTATTGAAGAAAGCAAATACAGCCGGTAAGAACTGTGCAGTCAGGCCTCTGGTACTCCGGAGGTTCCTCTGAACCACATGAGCAGTTTTGGCAGTAATGAGCCAAATCTGGAATCACACCAGTGCAAAGAAACACACATTTTTACTGTCGACCATTTGAATGTCCGCTTTTCAGTTTAGAAGGCATCTCTGTCAGCTCAGTGCTGTTTATTTCTTAGGCATTGTGTGTGTGTGTTGGTCGGGTTTTTGGGTTTTACTGTTGATTAACAGATTCTGGATATGCTGGATGGGTTTTAATACATGTCTGGAAAAATGACTTTTACTTAATATTGTTTTCTAGACGTTTTCCTTACGATGATTAGACAATTGTTTGTATGTTTGTAATTTTATATGTTTTATATTTAAATTCTTCTTTTTATTTATTTGGTATCTTACAGGCACTGTTAATGTATGTCTAATCATTTGTTGTTCTATAAAAATATTGTCTTAATGTTACAATGCTATTCAATGGTAAGACGTATTTAAAATGCAATTGTGTTTATCATGTTTGTCTTTGATCTGAAACCTGCATTTGTGACTTACATCACTTTTGATTTTTAAAATAAAAAAAGAGGCGAGTAATCACAACATTGCTAAAGATTTATTGTAAGTTGATTATGTAATTGGAATGGATTGTTGAACAGAAGCCACATCTTATTAATTGAACTCTCGGTGTATGTTATATTGTGACATTATTAGATTAGATGGCACATGCATTACTGAGCAAACACGTTCTGAATGAGCTGCAGAACAGTCACAGGAGTGTTTAAATGCCCACTGTTGATTTGATGTGTTTTTGATTACATCCTCAGGGCCAAGTCACCCCAGCCCCCCCTGGAGGAGGAGGATGAAGAATTTGATGACACCACTGTATGTCTGGACACCTGTAAGTACAGTACAGTACAGTAGAGTACAGTACAGTGTCCTCAGTTTATCATTTCATAGAGCAGAATGCAGTAAGTATACTCATGTATATGTTTCATAGAACAGTATGCTTTACTTCAGAACATAAGATGCATAATTGTACAATAATATCCTAAAGGCATTTGAAAGTGAAAAGCAGCTTGTTTACTGTTGAAGTATTGAAACATCTTCGCTGTATCTCTGATCTGAGAGGCAGATGAAGCAGATCTCTTCTTATCGTTGTTCTCAGACAACTGTGACCTGCACTTCAAAGTGTCCCGGGACCGTTTCAGCGCCTCCTCTCTCACCATGGAGAGTTTTGCGTACCTGTGGGCCGGAGGACGAGCGTCTTACGGTGTGGCACAGGGCAAGGCCTGCTTTGAGATGAAGGTGTGACCCTCATCGTCACTTGAGTTTAACTCCTTTGATTTGTCATTCTTTAACACTCGTTCCTGCACTTGATTTTCTCCAGATTATTGAGAGAATCCCAGTAAAACACATTTCCAGTAAAGGCATTGAGATTCACGATGTTTTGGTGGGCTGGTCGCTGGCGAATAGCTCCCTTCTGCTGGGTGATGATCTTTGATTTCCTACAGAAATATATTGCTTTAGAAGGGAATAAACCAATTCATGCTGTTGTGTGTTTTGAATGTTCACAGGAGAAGAGCCAAACTCCTTTGCCTTTTCTTCTAAGGCCAAGAAAACCAGCAACTGTGTGACAGAGGACTTTGGAGAGACCTTTGATGAGAATGATGTTGTTGGTTGTTTTATTGTGAGTGTCCGTGTGCTCTTATTATGTACACATACATGTTACATACATTGGCAACACAAAAATGTTTATTTATTTTTTTATTTAAAACCTAGCCTTTTTTTGCACATTTACGCATTTGGCAGACACTTCTATCCAAAGCGACTTGCATTGCATTAACTATACAATGTTTTTGAGTATGTGCAATCCCTCTGATCGAACCCATGACCTTGGTGTTGGTAACGCCATGCTCTAACCACTGAGCTACAGGAAAGCAATGAATACATAATTGCATTAAACTACAAGATTGTATAAGGTTCTGTAGCTGATAGTGTCACTATCTGTAGCTGATTGTGTAGTGTGCTAGCAACACCAAGGACATGGGTTTAATTCTGATGAAGTCAACATACTAATGAACTGTTTCATAAATGCATAAGTCACATGTTATGTTTGCTGTTCACTTGGCAGAACTTTGATGGTGCAGAGGTTGAGATTTCCTTCTCTAAGAACGGACAGGCTCTTGGTGTTGCGTTTAAAGTCAGTAAGGAGGGGCTCGAGGGAAAGGCTCTCTTCCCTCACATCCTGTGCCACAACTGCGCAGTCGAGTTCAACTTCGGGCAGAAAGAAACTCCATTCTTCCCTCAGCCTGACGGCTTCACGTTTCTGCAGAACATCCCAACGAGTGATCGCATCAGAGGACCAAAAGGACCAGAGACCAAAGAAGACTGCGAGGTCAGTCTCTTCCATAGAGATTCAGACACATCATGGTTGTCTTGTCAACTGAATACTACTACTGAAGTATACTGCATACTGCACAGTACATACTGTATACTGATTACTGGTTTTAAATAGTATGTGAAGTTTGTGGTAGGCAGTAACAACAAATGTTTAAAACGGTATGCTACATATGACCTTATGACATATGACCAATAAATACAATTGTTGTCAATCCAGTTTTGGATAAAAATACTTTAAAGCTGCAGTCCGTAACTTTTGTCTCTCTATCGCCATCTCTGTTTAAACAACATAAAATTGCAGCTTACTTTTTAAATAAATAAATCCAGACTGACATTTCCTGAGAATTTGAACCCCACATCTTAAATTATAAATCATGATTATAAACTTACCATTGTGAGTGAGGTAAGCGGATCATTTTGAACACTGATCTGTTATGTATTTGCTCAACAACTGATTGTGGGATACAAAACATGTACATTTGTACATGGTAAATGTAGTAGATCATAGAGTTTTCCATTGTAACATTTGCACATTGTGCAGAAAATACATACTGCACGCTAAAAAAACTGTATGGGTAATATGCCAGTATGCCATTTTGAATGTAGACCACGCTTTGTTATCCCTCATAATGTCTATAGTTGGTCAAAACCTGCTGTTAATTGCACAGGTCATCGTCATGGTCGGACTGCCGGGATCAGGGAAAACAGAATGGGTTACAAAACACACACAAGCCAACCCTGGAAAATATAACGTCCTTGGAACCAACACGATCATAGAGAAAATGATGGTGAGTTACCGTGATAAAGGTTAAAATAATACAAATAAACGTGCTGATTCAACATCTCTTTGTTGATATTCAGGTTTCCAGTTTAAAGCGGCAGATAAAAGATGTCACAAAGATCACAGCGATATCTCAGCGTGCGCCGCTGTTCCTCGGCAAATTTATTGAGATTGCAGCACGTAAAAAGCGCAACTACATTCTTGACCAGGTAACAGAGTATGATCTCAAACTACAGAGAAAGGTTAGGTTTAGGTTGTAAAAACGTTTCCCTAAGGTACAATGTTATTTTTAAATGTTATAAGAATGTTCAAAATGTCCAGTTTTTTAGATGTTGTGATAACATTAGTGCTTGGTTGTATAAACATTATTCAAAATAACAACTTAACGTTAATGTTTTTGATATGTGAGAGGGAAAAAAGACGTTTTACTAATGTTACTGCAAGAACGTTTACTAAACTTTTACCAAACCTTAGCCAACATTCTGAGAATATTTCCTGTTGGCAGGGAAATGCTTCGGAGTGTTTTAAAGATTAAATATATGTGGATACACTTTTTTTGCCGTTTTGTTTTGTCAGAGAAATGTTTATTATATGATCAGGTGAAAATGTTGACCTTTATTTGTATCTGTGTAGACCAATGTGTCGGCACCAGCCCAGAGGAGGAAAATGTGTCTGTTTGCGGGTTTCCAGCGTAAGGCGGTGATCGTCTGCCCATCAGATGAGGAATACCAACAGAGGACTCAGAAGAAGGCAGAAACTGATGGCAAAGACGTGCCTGAACATGCTGTGCTGAAAATGAAGGGTAAATAAAACTTCATTATACCCGAGACACCACAGACAACATGAGGAGATGTGGAGTTACATGTCTGGTCATCTTCATTCTCCAGGAATGTACACGTTACCTGAGGAAGGAGAGTGTTTCAGTGAGGTGCTTTATGTGGAGCTGCAGAAAGAGGACGCCACCAAACTTCTTGAACAGTACAAGGAAGAGAGCAAAAGTTCTCTTCCACCCGAGAAGAAGCTGAACCAGGGAGGCATTCAGCCGAAGAGAGGAGGCAACCGGGGGCGAGGGCCCAAAAACCTGTTCAACCGCGGTGGGGGTGGGCGTGGCCAGAGGGGAGGAAGGGGCGGTTTTCCGAACAGGGGCAACTACAGGGGCGGTACGACTTACATTTCTGTTTATAGAATACTGAACACAGAAAAAATATTATTTGTTCATTTGGTTGGATTGTTTAATAGTGCCTGGACCTCGAGGTGGATTCAACAGACCGCCGAGAGGTTTCCTTCCTCCCCCTGCCTTCAGAGGGGGCTTCAGCCGGGGCAATTTTAACCGGGGTGGTGGAATGCCCAACAGAGGTGCTGCCCCCAGACCAGGACCAGCTCGTGGAAATATGGGTCACATGGGCAGCAGAGGGGGAGCCATGCACAGGGGCAACATGGCCCGTGGTGGAGGGGGCAATAGGGGCAACTTCAACCAGGTGAGAGATCAGCTTTTCTCTGTTGTTGTACAACTTCCAGTCCATTCTAACCACATTTCAACATACTGTTTGCAGCCTGTCCAGCTGCACTATATTAATATCTGCATGTTTCCACAGAAGTTCAGGGGTCGAGGAGGAAATAACCGAGGTTTTAAAAATGGGAATTTTAGCATGAACAAAGCACAAGCTTTCAATCAGAGCTGGCAGCAAGGGGTGAGTCTCTCCATATGATTTCTACATTTAATTTTGTATGTTATATATATATGTGTGTGTGTGTGTGTACCGTGCACCCTATAATGCTTTGAAAATCTTCTTTATCATCTTTGTCTTCATCAGTTCTGGAACCAGAAGCCGTGGAGTCAACAGTACCATCCTGGATATTACTGAATAAACTAATGGAGTGAGACCAAGAACATCAGCTTTAACTTAGTCAAGTGGAATCTCTTTTTTTTCTGATGTCCTGTTGTGTTTTGTACAGATTTTACTAGGACATTCCACATGTGTGTGGAAATGACTCTGATGCTTACAGAAAGCTTCATAGGTTACCTGTTGCAGTTTTTAATTCTTCTTTTATGCTTGTCTTTGATCGTAAGTCCATAATTCCTGTGACATCACATTTAAAATCAGGAAGTATAAATTCAGGGTCTAGATGTTTGTCTTCTAATATCATTTCAAGAGTTTTGAATTTGACTTTTAATTAGTCTTGTGTGATTTGTTTTGTGTAGCTGTAATGCTACTTCATGCAAATCTTGCAGTTATAATTAAGAATATTTGTTCTGTTACAATAATATTTTGAGTCAAAAACATATTTAACATGTATGAACTTTAATAACAGTAAAGTGTGAAAAAACGTTGTATATTTAAGGTCAGCTTTTGCAGACTAAATATGAAAGTCTTGCTAAATTATTTAAAAGAGCTGGAAGTTTTAAGTGTAATTTTGTAGTAAATATGTGCGTGACTCCCAGATTATTTGACTGAATTTCGTAAAGTCTTTATTAATATCAGCCCGTCATCTGTACATATATGAAGCAAGGTGCTAAACAGCCTGTACCTGTATGTTAAAACTTGATCAGTGTAAAAACAATGTCAGTTGTTTGTAAATGTGTCTGCCTTGTTACGTGTCGTGATCATTCTGTACAGTGCAGTCCAGTTTAAACATCAGTGTTTCAGTGTGTTTAATAACACACACAGCTTCAGTCTTCAGACGTCTGCATTTGAATCTGTAAAGAGCAATAAACAGCATTAGCGATTATTCAAGCAGAAAACAGATGCTTTTTACGATTGCTGATTCGGTGTAATATTGTAAACGTTTCTAAGAAAGCGTCTTTGACTTTCTTACTCTGTTGTTTTTGTATTTTCTTGTGGGTTTTGTTAAAGAGAAATGAGGTAGACAGAGAGAGACGTGAGCAGGCCGGACGTGAACCTGTTTCCTCACGTGTCAACAGCTGGTATATGTTCAGAGTGCATGCGCAGCCCCCTGCACCATCCGCAGCTAGTCCTAGCAAGTTTAGCAAGAAAGAACTTCTTTTATTTAAGATTATTTTCTACTCAAAGATTTGCACTTAATGCATGAATTGTTTTCATTTTATGCTTTCTGTTTTGTAAATATTGGATTTTTTAAAATGCCTACAACGTTTACAAGTCAGTTCCTTAGATGTCACCACAGTTTTATGAAGTATTTGTAGTTTGCTCCACAATTCTATCAATTAAATGACTTTGATTGGATTGTTTGACTTGTTTGACATCTTATTCTAGGAAATGGTGATTGCACAATTGCATTCACAGGGTGTTCTGTTTATACTAAGGCTGCTATAGGCAGGAGTGGTTGTTGATGGAAACGTTCACACTTCTTTTCCTCTAAAGCTTTAATGGAAACTTTTGGTAAAAGTAATTTCTGTCATTTAAAGCCATAGATTTTAAGCATATATTTAAGCAAGCATATATTTAAACGTTTGAACGTTGGAGGAACTGAAATGTGAACAATATTTTGATGTACATTTTGGAAGGTTAAACGAGTAAGTTTTGATTATTGTGGGAGTCTACAGCCCTGTTGTAATCACAAACATCTTTATAGTGTCTCCACTTTGACAGGTCCTTGAAGGATTTTTCTTTCATTAACTTGCAACAGACACATCGTTAATTAATTCTCCCTGTTGGATACTTGAATTATGCATCTACTGCATTTTTGTTATAGATATTATAGGTAATTTAATGTCTGTGTAACTTAGATATATTCTCCAGACTTTTGATGCAACAACAATCTTTGTTTTAACCAATTGTTGGGTAAAAATAAGGCAGATGTTAAGCACATGTGATTTTATGAAGTATTACTGTTTTGTATAAGTGAATTATGAATGGCATGTCCGTCAGAGATCGAGAAAAAAGAAAGTTGACTTTAATTGAAGCTTGTTTTGATGTTGCATTTATTCATGTTTAAGTCTTTGGTCCAGTAACATACATACATAGTATTGACATACTAACACTTTTTAATATAGACCTTTATCCTTTCTTTTGATACCTTACTATGTTTTGTATTTACCTTTGCAAAATAAAAAAGTACTTGAAAAGACTTTAATTATTTCACACATTCTATTGGAAATAGTTTGCTTTCGAAGATAATAAAAAGCTTTCAAAATAAAAGCTTTCGTTTTGTATTGGTTTGCTCTGTCCGTCTATTCCATTAAAGTATAATGACATTAAAGATCCTACATCTCATCTAGCTGTTACTTTAGACTGCAAATACACCAGGCACAAAATATCCTACATGCACATCCATGCAGAAATATAATACGTGAACTGCTTGTTTATGTATAGCGCTGAATTCTATGTTGTTGCACTGAAACCGGAGTCAAAGCCACGGCAGCCTTTTCCTGAGTGAAACATCTATTTTGGGGAGAAATATCACATTTCATGCACATTTCATGCGTTTGTAAGTTCTGCAACACCGCGTATATAATCCTTTACTACATCAAAGAAATAAGTATTCTCACTCATTTGTTTAAATACTGACATATGGTAAATATATTGATCCGAAACCAGTTAGATGTTGAAGATTAAAGAACCTTTATTTTGAAACAGAATGACAGGAACGGACTCGCTTCATATATTTTCTTAAAAGCTAGTGAAAAAACATTGAATGGCAAATAATCATAGAGTGTGTTGTAGTTCCTCCATGGGGCGCCTAGAGGCTCAAAAACCCGAGTCCCGTATTAAGCTCCATTTAATCATTAGTGACTGTGTTGTCTCACTGGAGACATATGTGCATGATAAAATATAATCGTTTATACATATTCATCTTAAGCAATGTACAAACAAATATAAAATATCTCTATGAAATTATTTTTAAGGCTCAAAAGGTTATCAGAAACCACTGTGATTGGTCCATTTGAAAGCGGTTGAGAAAAGAATCATATGTCACGCGATACACTGGCGTCTGACTCACTTCCGGGCCACCATATTTGTGCTTGTTGCCGCTCTAGTTGTTTGTGTTATTTCCGCCGAGGGGAAAACATCCGCGTCGGACGCGTCGTCACGCATTGGCTCGGGAAGGCAGACGGAGGACGGGAGCGCGTTCATACATTTGCAATGGCCATTGAGCTGCGCTCTGGAGTGAAATATGCTTCGCTTTTGTCCCTTGCAGCGGTGCTGGTTGCGTACTGGTTCCGGTCACCAGACGGTTCGGTTCTGGATGATAGACTGGACGCGGTTCTGTCTTCATTACTGCGCGCGGAGAGAAAAGTGAACGGCGTATCCAGACCGCGAGTGGCCATCGGTACACACTTTAAAATGCAGTTATACAGTATACAGCACAAAACATGCAATACATGCATGCCGCAAATAGATCTCAAATGTGTGAATAATACTTTTATGTGATAACGTGTAATATTAATATATGCGCAATATTAATCTACCATATATGTGTATTATATTTTAACTGTTAATAATATGTGTATTTTTATTAACTAATTAATTAGTAAAATAATATTAATAACAATAACATTGAATATTTAAGGATTTATATGCATAAAAATAGTACAACACTTTTGTCATGACGTATTGCCCTGATCCATGTGTTAATTTTTAACAAGAGTCAATGTTTTCTACTGCTGGAAACTTTATCGTTTGAGTAATCTTGGATTCAGGGCTGTGTTGTGTGATTTGCATGTTACATTTGCATGTTTTCTTTCAGCAATATTTTCCCTGTAGTAATGCTCAGTGCTTCCAAAGAAAAGTGACTTTTGTGACATGCAGTACAATACGATGCGTTTCGTATATATTCTGCTTCATTGTTTAAGGCTGTGCATGTGAAAATCAGATGTATGCATTAAAATTTTGTTGCTATATTTTGTTAATCAGTTAAAGCTCATCTGTTTAATCTTTACTGATTATTGATCTGCTCTACCTGATATTGTTTCTGTGGCTACACGTCATTCACCGAATCTTTCATCTGTACTTCAGCTGTCAGCTGCTTGTGTCTGAGACATGACAGCCTCAGTTTGTGCCAGCTGTGGATTTATTATTAGCCAACTATGGATGGCATTTAATCCAGTTTGTCTGGTTTAAATATTGGCAGATGTTGTGTGTGTTGTAGGTGTGTTGTGTTGGATGATCAGGTTCAAAGATGAAATGTGTTATTAGATGAGATGATTACACAGCACATGTAATCACACTGTTTTCTCATCAGGTTTTGGCGGCTGTGTTGACATCATTGTTGATGGAGTGGGTCTGCTCAACAAAGTGGGAGTGATGCCGTCAGACCGTCCTCTTCATCACGACTACATAGAGAACACAGAGCAACTGGCCCAGAGTTTCGCCTTCTTCTTCCCACCCGGGGCTGCTTCAGAGTGAGTGCCAGACGCTCTCAGACATGTTCACAAAGCCCAGAGGAGTCCAGTCCTGTTTCTGATAAATGACTCTATCCTGCAGAGTTAATCAAACACACACGCCTGGAGTTTAATCATAAAGAGCTTAATTAGCTGCATTTATGGTGAGTTTATTAGGGCTGGTGCTAAACTCAGCACAGTGTTGGCAGGATTGGACACTCTGTTGTAGGGTCGTGTATCTGTTGTAGCCACACGTTTAATTTGATTGGATGCCAGGAGTTAACTGAAGTTATACTGAAGTGAAACACGCGCTGCAGTTCATTTTTAAATGGCAGAGTTTCTCAGTGAGCTGCAGGCTGTACATCAGCTTATTTATAATTACTTCAGTTAAAAGTGTTACAAGTTAAGAGATCAGCGATTGTCTGTGGCTTTTTTTGTATTGTCTAAATGAATATCTGCTTTGGACAAAAGCATCTGCTGCATGAATTATTGCAAAATATAAATATCTGTGTTTATTAAAACCACCTGTGAGGTCAATAAATCCTAAATAAAGGTAGAAGACGCTGTTTTGCTGTTTTGTTTTCTGCAAAATGTTCAGGTTTTAGTAGTGTGTGTGTGTGTGTGTGTGTGTGTGTGTGTGAAAGGACAAATTCTTTTTATCAACTCAGGATTAAGTGCTCCACTTTAAGACCCATAACAGGATTGTGATCAGTGTAAACACAGTTCCTGAGTCAGTCCTACACAGCACTGAACCAGCAGCCCGTGTGTGTGTGTGTGTGTGTGTGTGTGTGTGTCTGTGTGTGGTTAAACCGCTGACTGTACTTCTGTTTTTGTTCTGCCAGGAGGTTTGTGGTGAACGACACTCTCTTCAGTGAACTGGTGGAGGCTTCTCGAGAGTTGCCGGGTAACAGGTGGTCTATAGGAGGAAATGCACCTGTCATGGCCAGCAGGATGGCTCTGGAGGGGTGTGACGTGCTTCTGGGAGGCAGCTTCAGCACAGATTTCACAGAAATCCTCTCTCAGCGAATCACAGGTCTCTGAACATTCAGCCTGTCTGTTCAGTGCTACAGAAACATCCCTAATTGCTTGTATATATTCCTCGTCATGGTGACAATAATGATGCATTCAAAAGTCTGAGACTAATACTCTGCATAATTTCTAATGATGCATTCTTGTTTCTTTGTTTGAGAAATGTTAGCAATATTATAATTCTGTTTACTTAATATGTTTACGGGAGATTTTAAATGCCAGATTTTAATGTGGTTACAGACTTTTGGACCCCAACTGCTTTATGTCTTCTTTTGCTTTTGAAAATCTTTCATTGCAGTAAAATATTGTGTCTCTTCTCAGTGGCAGGAAACACAGTGGACGAGCCAGACATCCACCTGATCCTGGAGTACCCCACAGGGGCCACATGGGGCCCGTACACCTCCCGAAGGGCCAACAGGTTGCCTTCCATTGGTTTACTCGCTGTGCTACACCAAATCTTTAACA
>JAZGTI010003559.1:10054-21729 GCA_036877585.1 Botia kubotai | reverse complement strand
CCTCTCTCAAAGTGAGACAGAGAGAGTGTGTGCAAAACAATACAGAGAAATCCTCAAGCTATTGTACTGCCAACACACACACACAAATCATACACCACTATTGCTTTTATAAAATATACAAAATGTACATTGTAAGTGATCATTAGAACAGAGGTTTTGTCAGATTGAGTTGACTTCTAACATACACAAACACTGAAGTCTCTTATGCACACGCACACGGTACCAGACCCAAACGCATTGGGGTGATACTCATTAAGGTATAGATAAACGTGTAGATAAACGTTTTGTAACTACCTTCTCTGCAGATACAGAGATTAATTTGGACTTTAACATCAGTGAACCTTTCTGAGGTCACAATGCTCTCCTCTCTCTCTCTCTCTCTCTCTCTCTCTCTCTCTCAGGGTATGTTTCCCACAGGTGTGTAATTAGTCACAGCAGCACCACCAATGTGCCTGTGATAATAACTATTAGTCCTCTGTACGTCTAGGGATGTGGGAAACTACATTTTAGGATGTCCTGTCAGAGATTCTTAACTTTCTGTTAACATGGCTGGAATGTTCTGGCTGTCTCTGTGGCTGCCGCTGAGATTGTTTATATGATGAGGATGCTGACACTGTTGCTGCATTAGTTTGATCTTCTCTGTGTGTTTTTCTCTCCATCTGTGTGACTGCATCAGGTGCCATGGCCAATCATCTCATCCCAAACTCTTTGCTGTGCACACATGCCTCTAACAATCCCTATAACACCCTGCTGGGCGAATCAGCCGTCTATAACAAGCCCATCCTCAGCATGTACAACACTCAAGGTGTGCTGCATTTTCTGTTTCTTTAACTTCCTGTGTACTAACCTTATATGTGTGTGCATGTGTGTGTGTTGAAGGGAGGGTGTCGGCTATGTGGCTTCAGGCTGAACATGTCTACGGTCATCTTTGTCTGTTGTCTGGTGTGGTCTGGTTCAAAAACGTTGTGTTCCTTCATGGAAATAGAGCTTATGAGTTCACACAGCTGAAATAATCAAAATATTATTTTGATTATTTTGAAATAAGTGATTGAGAGCAATGTGATAGAAATGCGACCGCATGAATTAGGGCTGAAGCTTCTGTGAAGACAGAAGGCTGTAATGAGTGTCATGCAGATGGTGTGGAGAGTGATGCAGGGCTGCATGATTTGCAGAGTAAGACTTCACACAGCTCAAGTGTTCTGTTTGAGCAGGAGTGTAGCGTGCAGTCATGCTGAGATTCACGCAGAAGGTCTGACTTCTACTGTCACAGCATGCCATCATCTCGTCCAGTCTACCTGCTGCACTGATTTACTGTCATCTACTTCAGTTACCGCCCCCTTCACTGCGGCATACAGATGTCTTTTATACAATTCAAAACGCTTTACGGGCAGAGACACAGATGCAGTTCTGTATAACATCAGCAGGGAGATGCAGGCGCACTATAACAACATTATCTGTTTTGGCAACATTGTGGCGACCTTGAAATCTAATATCAATAAAAGCCCCCAACTTACAAATAGATCCCAAAGCCACTTTAATGTTCCTTTTCAGCGCAATCAATATCTCTGTTACTGGAGGTACAATTCTGTCTGTGGAACCGTGTGACGCTAATTGAGACCGGAGAATTCCTGACATTCAGAGCTGCCATGAACTACTTCATGTCATTCATGTGTGTGCTGGGATTGCGAGGGGGGTGTCTGTATTCCAGAGGTGAAATGAGCGGTCGAGCGCAACCTGTGTTTCTTTAGACTTTGTGCATGTTCTCCTCAAGTGGTCACTGAATGCTCACATTTTCTCTCTTTCTTTTTCCTTTTTCCATGCTGTCCTTTAGAGTCCTAGAGAGAGACAAGTATGGGTCTCAAACTCAACATTGCTTATCAAATGTATATTCTCTTGAAGTCACCAAAGGCTGTTCTGCTCACAGATGTTGAAATCAGTAGTTTTATTAGAGAGCACTCTTTCAAAAAACTAATTTGACTAAAATTACTATGAAAAGCTGATGTTCTCTTCATCAAGGCAAAGTAGCAGTTTTTGTGAAATAAGCTAATTGGACAATTTGGTGTTTTGCAACCCTAATCTTTTTTCTGAAGTGCAATTAGAATAAAAAATGCATATTTTTCCTATGCCACTGTAGACAAACATTATTTATTTGTGTAATGTTGTTCTAATGTTTGTTGCGGTTATTAGTCAACAGGAATTCCCTCCTGCATGTCAAGTGTAGGAAGGTGTTAATAAACCTCAAGACTTTACAGAATCTAGAAATGTAAAAGTGTTCATTCAGATAATAATGATGCTGGCATCAGTAATTGTATCATTTTAAAATCTAGAGATGAAGAAGCTGCTCTCTCTGTTCATGATGATATATTAAAGTTATGTAAAGGCCAGCATGACTGTTGTTTATTGAATGTTTTACACTCTGAGCGTCTGCATGGCTGTTGTGTACTGTTGCGTGCTTGTGTTGTGTTTCTGTTGTGCTGTGCTTGCCTTGCTAAGCGTTGTGAGTCTACGATATGATTTAAGTGCTGTTGTAAGAGGTTTTGAGTTGAGGTTGATCAATGCTAATGTATAGCGAACATGTTTGTGAAAGGTAAGTCCACCATGAGCAGTTTCAGTTCCAGCAAATTTGAGAATGAGTTTTAAACCTCACAGCAGCCTGGAACCCCTGACAAATACAGCCCACCCCCAAATAATGTTGAAGCTGAATGAATGTCCGCCTCAGGGATGACCAGTCTCAGAGTTTTCTTTCTGCAAGCGTGTGCATGTGGCTCTAATAGATGTGCCGTCGCATGTGGTTTTAATTGTCTCTGATTTTCCGTCTTGCAGAGGGAATTCTGAACAATGCTCGGGATACAAGTGCCATGGATACTCTACCACTGAATGGTAACCATGGTAACAGCTACAGCTTGGCCAGCACTGACTACTTGAGTGACTGTGTGCAAATTATCGACCGCACGTACAACGCACACAAAGAGACCACACTGGAGAAACGCATCCTGAAAGAGCTCACCTCCAACTACCTGCCCACTTACCTGAACAATCCTGAGCGCACTGCTGAGCACGGACGCAACCTCATGAACAAGCTGGTTAATGAAGTAGGCAATGGCGGCGGCGGGGTTAAGAACTCACCCATGCTGCCGGTTAATCTGGCGTTGTGTCTGGTCGATTCTGCCTCCTACCCGCCCGGGGACGCTCTGGGGCTCGAGCTAATCAGGGAGGAGTCCAACGCGCCTTTGTTTCCGCCACCACGCCCCGCCAGTCACACCCAGCCCCTCCCCTCTTCCTTTAGTTCTGCCTCTTCGTCTCTATGGCGCCTTCCACAAGAAAACAGCGAGAGTTTCTTCCCTTTGCTGACAGAGGAGCAAACGGATGAAACTCCTTTGCCCCAGAGAGACTCTGTCTACACCAGCATGCCCACGCTGCCTGAACGCAACAACTCACAAATGCTGCCCAACAGTGGAGACCCGCACACTCTCTCCCGGGACAGTGAGCCCGATGATGTCTACTATAAGAGCATGCCCAACCTGGGCTCACACAAGCACCTGCACCAATTGCACTCCTACTACCAGCTGGGCCGCGGCAGCAGTGACGGCTTTATCGTCCCTCCCAAAGACGAGCTTTCACCCGAAGAGACGCTGCAGGAACCTTTACACCTGGTCACCAGCCTATAGAGGGCACTGTCACGCTGCAAAACATACACCAGCCCTTGTCCTGTTTTTGCCCAGCTCTGTTCATCCTCCTGGCCATGCTCACAGCTCCTCCCTCATTCACAACCTCCATGCAGTTTTGTACTTTTCTGTACCATTGAGTCCTCCACAGTCAACATTTGATTTTACATGTCTGCAGACATTGTATTGTGTTCGGCAGAGGATCATGGGTACTCATATTTGTCGAGGACCAAGAGCTGACTTTCTCCATCTTATTGGTTGTGCACTTAACAGGGAAAATGGACCCAAAAAGATTTGCCGTATAACCTTGAGGGACTGCAAAATTATGAGATTGTGTTATGACATGCAGTCACTCGAAAGGAATTCAAATTACTGCGCGAAACACCGTCAGTAACTCGTTGTGTTTAGTCAAATACAATCATTTTCAAAACAATGTGACTTGAAAACTATTTTAATACCTTCTGTATCCATATTTGCTTTCTAAATATTTTCTTCTTTTGTGATGAGAAGTGGCACATTTTGCTACGATAGATCTGCAGGTGTTGCAGATGATATAAAAAGGATGGCATTCTTTTTCCTGTATTAATAACAAATATTGAAAAGGGGGGTGGGGACTAATAACAGAGAGTTCTACAGTATTTCTATGTAAATGTACAATCGTCACACAGAATAATGCTCATTCGGTTCCTACGCCTTCTGCTTCTGTAACCATGGTGATCTCACAACCTTTCCTTTTTCTCCTGGTGGTCTCATGGTAAAGAGCAGCTTTCATCAGGTTGTTTTATTTCTGTTATTTTGTGATATCTCATGTCTACATTTCAGTCTAAACACTGGCAAACAAAAACAACAGACAATGAACAAATACTTGGTGGTCAGTTTTAGTGGTTATTTTTAACTTTACCTTTTCTGTTTGACTCAAGTTTGTAGGTAAATGAGTAAAGGAAGCCCAATATTAATGTTTAATATGAAAAGTATATAAAATTATTATTAAATAATGTAGAAATTTAATTAAAAAAATTATATGTTGATATTTCAGCGTAGAGGTATAGGAATCAAATATGAGCTCTTTAAAACAGATAACAGAGATTGTTGATGAAGGTGAGGAGACTCTTCATCACTGGTGTAATTGGACTGCAGCATTTGAAATGAGAAGCTGAGAACCTACATCAGAACACCTTGATTTTGCATTTTCTGAAGATGAATAAATTATTTATTAACTGAAGACAAAAAAAATAAGTACAATCTGTTGAGCAAAATATCTGGAGGTAAAATTTTAATATAGTTCATATAGTATCATTTTATGGTTTCTGTGCTTCAGTGGCCTCTCACTAATATTTGTTGTACCAGTGAGACTTTGTTTGTCAACAAATAAATAACTGAAAGAGTGACACTGTGAGTGTCCTGTGTGTGTGCGTGCGTGTGTGTGTGCGTGCGTGTGCGCGCGTGCGTGTGTGTGCGCATGCGTGCGCGTGTGTGCGCGCGTGTGTGAGTGTGTGCGCGCGTGTGTGAGTGTGTGCATGTTTTCTTTAACATAATTTCTCATGTAATATTATACTTCAAATAACCAGCATATAAACAGTGTGCAAGAGGGTGTGAAATTTAAAAATGAGTTAAGTTTCTTTTCTAAATGAGAACAGTGCAGGGTGCAGAAATTAAATTTGAATTGATGAAAGTACAAATAAAGAGAAATGAAGTTAAATTCATTATGCATGAGTCTTTTCTCCATTTATCCTCTGCAGTCACCAGGGGGCCAGAGCCTCAGAACAATGTTATTTTGCTGATACCTCATTTTGTGCTATATGGAACAAAAAATTTCATCTGTTTTAGTGGCATTTTAAAATGTTTTTTTTATATATTTTTTTTGTCATGTAAATTTGAAATTTGAACTCAACATGCTGTCAATTGTTCAAACTCCAGCTCAATTCTCAAAAACTACAGCTTATAAACTCAAGCAGTCAGTAATGCAATTGTGCCAGTTCTGCAGAAAAGAAGCGATAATGAGCTCGTTTTATTATGTCACAACAAAAGGCAACGTTCTGCCGTTAAAGAGTGTATATATTTGTACAATGTTGTATGCTAGTAACTTTCTAACATATGTCATTCTCTCAGGCTCTAAATAAGAGTATTTGAATTTAAAGCCATTCTGTTGGATTCTGTTGGTTTGTACATTTTTAAAGAAAATTAAAAGATGCTGGAGACCAGGCTGAGAAGTTGCCATGGATACAGAATTCCTTCTCAAATGTACGTAATGATAAGGAAGGTCTTCTGAAAGTGTTTTTATTGAGCTACTCTGCTTAATTTGATCTGAAAAAAGCATCAATGAAGGATCCTTGAAGTACAGGAGTTACAATGGATACTTGAGGGGAAATAAAGCAGCTTTCCAGAGCGTTTGAGGCATTATTTATACATACAGACAAGTGTGTTCAACTGACATCTTCTGTGGGTCTTTACCTGTATGAAAAAAGAACAGAATACACGCATGTATGTGTTCATAAATTCAGTCATCTCTCAGATAACACACACATTTGTTAACGTTAGTTAATTCTTTAACATCAGCCAACAGTTAGCAATACATACAGTAACTATAGAAACGTGTCTTTGTTACTGTTAATGCAAATACAGTCGATCACTGTTAGTTCAGTTTGGATTAACTAGTGTTAACAGATACTTTTGATTTTAAAATATATTAGGACGAGTTGTAATGAACAGGAAGTTTAGTGCTCGCTCATGTTCTCTAATGTAGTAACTAATGGAACCTTATTGTGAAGTGTTGACCAATATTTCATTTTTTACAACGTAATGCTTTTCCATCACATTCTCAACATGTTATTCACATGTGTAAATTACAGGATTTCAGTGTATTTTTAGAGTAACGTTTTCAACAACCTTTGCTTCATAATTTAAAATAATTTATCACTGACCTATTTGGGGGTTTTAATTTATTTCAGTTTTAATAATGCCTAATGTACAAACAGAAATCATTGAAAATATCATCAAGTGAATCATAATTTGTGAAATTGAAATTAATGTTCAGACTCCGTTGGAGTGTTCACAGACTCCTCAATTTTATTGATCACACACTCCATTCCTCCCCCACAACAGTTACACAAGGTCATTACATTAAGCGTTTTAGTAGCATTTCTAATCTGATTGTTCGGCTGTATGCAGTAATTAGGAAGGTAAAAATGGTGGCTGTAATGATCTGCTTCATTTATCACAGGAAAAGAATCACATGGAGTCTGGTCAGTTCACTGCATGTTCCCTTTCTCCACTCATTCCATATCTACATTCAAATGCCAATCACAGCAGATAATCTTTAAATTAGAGGGCAGAGAGGCTTCTGTGCTAGATAAGTGCCCTTTGTCTGCTGGGTGATGGCATTTTAATTAAATATACGAACATGCCCTGAACTCCAGCTGAAGACCAAACACAGATAACATCATCTAATCATCAGAGAAGCTCCTGAAGGACAGCGCTCCTCACACACACACACACACACTGTTCTGCTGCCTGTGCCAGGAAAGTCTAGTTCAGCATGTATTGTACACATACATACACTGACATTTTTAATAACCTGCATGTTAACCCATTCATGTTAAAATGGCAAGCAATATATTAACCCAAAAATGAGAAGACAAAATAAATATTGTGTTTATGCTGTATTTACACAGGTATAACATTGGACTGAAATGAGCTGGAATGGCATTTTACCAACATTCTTTGAAACAGTTTATCATTGTGTTTTGTGTCTCCTTTGCAGGTGTTAGAACACACGTGATAATTCAAGAAACATCTGAGCTGTTCTGTCCACACAATGAAACTGAACTGAGATCAGTGTTTACAACTCTGTAAGGAACAGAAAAATAATCCACATGACTTATACTTATAACAAAGTGTCTGATGGTGTTAGTGCAGGACTGAGTGTTTGATCCAAGAAGATGATTGTAAACCCAATTATAACTTTACAAAGTGTGACAAACTCAACAACTCACTTTGTCTAATGTGATACATATTGTGTATGTTGGACATTATGTAAATGTAACCTACATTCACATTTGATTTAGAGCAAGTCTCAGGGTTCTTTAGAGAGTATTGTAATGGTTCTCTTGACAACTGGTATGTGTAATTGAAGCATTGAGGAGTTTTCTGACTGTGTAAGATTTCTCAGGGTTATTTCAGTTGTGCATCTGTTCTAGGTTGTGTGTGTGTTCAGAGGTAATTACTGAACTCTGAAGTGTGTGAGCATTAGAGAAATGAATAGTGCCCGGATCTACAGCTACAGTCCCCTGACCAGCCTGACAGATCTGTCTCTTTCTCTCACACACACACACACACACACACTGACTCCAGACTGGAGATTGTATTTGAAACACCATAAATCAAAGGACAGACAGAATCCTGTCCCTCCTGACTTCTCTAGCTCTGTATCCGGTTGTCTGGTATTGTAATATGTATAGACCTCATCAGTGATGACACCCAGTCACACAATACCTTCCCATCAGTCTTCATTAGGCCTGTTGTCATGGTGATGGCATGTGAAGCGCTGCTGTCGAGCACTGTGCTAAACAAAACCCTATTAGTGACACATCTGAGAGAGCATTCAATCAAACTTGCATCTTTTATAGTAATAATGGCTGAACTCTCTGTTTCTCTTTCACATACCAGTAATGGACTCCTTATGGCTCTCTATTTCTGTATGTTAAAGTGGGGTATATGAGGGGAAAATGGTGTTTGAGTGCTTTTATTGTGTGTGGGCATGATTTTGCCCATAAAGTTTGGTGTCCAGTTTTTCTTCAGGGTGGGAGTGTCGGGTTATTTTTGTAATGATTTTGTAAGTATAGCTACAGGACCCCCGTCCCATCAAAGAAACACTTGACCATACCATCCTCAAAGTTTTTGTTCAATTGGAGTATGAGGTGCAGTTAGTTACCCAGATTTTTCAGCTGTTTCCATAACATTTCAACAAAAACATGAAAAAAGATATTTTAATAGTTTTAGGAACATTGAAAACGTCTTTTTATGTATTACGTTTTTTTATGTATTAATGTTATTGCCTGGTTATTTTTTTTTATTCTGTAACATTTTTCTGTAACATCCCACTGACAACGTGGAAAAACGTTATTGATATATGATATGTAATGTCAGAAAAGCATTCCACTAACATTACTGAAAGAACTTTTTATAATTTTGAGAGAACTTTTAAGAACATTAGCCAACGTTCTGAGAACATTCTCTGTTAGGTAGGTATGACCAAAAATAGAAACCACGTTCAGCATCAGTTTGCTTTAACAGTAGAAGAAAATAACAGTTGAACATCTTTAACAAAACATAACTGAGAATTTCATCATTATTTACAGTACTTGACAGAAAAACTGTGTTCATCTTTAGGGGTTTTTAAATACCTTAAAAGAACAGTTTTCAGTCTGGTCTGTTACCTTTCAGCTGTTAATCCAGTTTCTCACTGTCCTCACTGCTGGTTCTCTTTTAGTAACAATTATCAAAGTTCCCACATTGAACAGGCAAAACGATCATCCCCACTTTTCTCTTTGTGTGCCAACTTTTCTCTTCCCATCAATTATAATATATGCTTGTAATATACTGAGTGAGACTCCTGTGTAGTTACTATTATTTGCTTGTGTTTCTCTTCTATTTTTGATGGAGAGTAACAACATGTATTGATCTATGATTTCATGGCACAGCTAACCCTGCAATAACCAATGACAGTTAACCATAACATTTTTAGCAAAGCTGCTGTTCTGATGATAGAGTGATTTAAAAGATGTGTCTTTTATTTTAGAGAAGGCTTGACAAAAGAGAAAATCCACAGTGGTTTAATTTAAAAGAAATTGGACATATTTTGACAGTTATCAATCTATTTTATTAACATATTTAATGCAATATTATTTAGTTCTTATGTTTATCTTCACATATGTTTACGTTGCTAGGGGTGGTTGCTAAGGGTGCTGAATGTTTGGGTGAAGCGGTCAGAAGCTCAAACTGTGATGATGGCTGCTCACAGTAAGTTTATACAGTAGTTATTACAGTGCTTCTTTTAGTGCCTTGGCCTGATTTTCCTGCAGGATAATCATGGTGTGGAGGGCAGAGGCAGCCTGTCCAGCCGCACCGCTGGATTTACAGGTGGGTAGAGGGTTCCACTTGAGCCCAAAGCTTGTGGCAGCTCGAGAAAGCACGGCTATCATCTTTGTGTTTGCCTCGGAGAGCACAGATGCACCAAGGCATTCACATCAGGTGTAAGTCCACCCTCAAATGCTGTAATCAATAACTCTGGAATTGCCACTGATGTGACAGTGATGCTGCTTTAAGGCAGCCACCTCCATCTCATCTGAAACCAGCCTGGACGAGCTTGCTGGGCCATGAACATTCTGTGGGGTTTAACCCAGCACAAACTCATCCATTGTTTGTCCATTGTCATTGGGGCTTGCTGACGTGTCCTTGTGTGCAGCTGCAACAGAAGGAACAGCACAGAAAGTGTCCGAAGTGGTTCTTTGCTTCTTACAGGAGAAAGAAACCCACAACTGCAGTGGACATACTCTCACAATGAGAACATGAACCCTCAACAAATGCTGCCTTATCATAAGCATGGCCTAACAGAGGGACAGAGGTACCAACTGCACCCAGAGGCACAGCCACAGAAAGGCATAATAGAACCTGCCATTGTGTATTTGCTCTTTGAGAAAAAGACTCTTTCTCAGGGGAACTCTGTGCAGGAAAGAGTGACAACTGAAAACATGCTGTAGAAACCAGTCGTTTAAGAGTGAAAATGTTGATGCAGTTCACAGATGAGCTCCTTTTAAAGCTGTGTGTTCTACAATGAGCAGTGGAAGAGGTCGTATACTGTTAACATGCATATAATACAAACAACTGAATCCTGCTTGTGTTTTAGTATGTGTGTAATCAAGAATGCACCCATCTATTAATCAGTCAATCAGTGTTCAGATATCTGCCAATTTATATTCTCTGTTTAGAGAAAAATAGCCATCTCTCTCTCTCTCTGTCTCGCTCTCACACACACACATACTGCAGGACTGTGTTCTCTTGTTCAGTAATGAATTGCAGTGGTGACTGTTCTGTCACATATTGACAACTTGAAGAGCCTCACTCTTTCTCTCTCTCTCTCTCTCTCTCTCTCTCTCTTACACATACACACAACCTAAATATTTCACACACTACTTAAATGTGTCTTAATATAATATTCAAACCTTAATTCAGAACTTTCTTCCTCTCTCTCTTTCTTGGATGTGTTATGCTCCAGATTCACATTGCTGCAGGTAAGTCTCAGTGTGAACGCTCTGAATGTGTCAGTGCTCTGTGTGTGTTTCCTCATCTCCTCGCACCTGAGAGACACTCTCACACTTACTGTTAGTGAGAAGAAATTCAGAGAAAAAGGTTCTAATGTTTGTACTACATTAGTGAGGTCAGTGCTGTGCTTTAGCTTTCAGATCATGTCTTGTAAAACACTTATCTGAAACACTGTGGCTTTAAAGTCCCATCTAGTTTTTTTACGGGAAGAGCTTGACCATGTAAGTGGCATCTAAATAACACATCTGCCTACTAGAATAATTAGTCAACCAGTAGTTTAGACACATCCCTAATGTTTCACCCTAAGATAATATATAAAAATACCAGACCAAATTCTGAAGGACCACAGAACTGATAACTCCCTATACAATTACTTTGTGTGTCTCTATTGGCAGGTATGACTTCACCACTGTAACTTATGTTCTTATATGCTGGTCACTGTAATTTAGTTACAAGTTACCAGTGGAGTTTATTGTCATTTCAGCCATATACAAGTACACAGCGAATCGAGACAACGTTTCTCCAGAACAAGGTGCTTCATAAAACAAACACTGAACATCACAGATATACAGGGCTACATAAATTAAACACAGTTTATACATAAAGTGCACAAGTGCAAAAACGAGTGCAGACAGCACAAGACATTTGACAGATTGTAAACATTTAAGAGTGTAAACAGTAGAATGTATT
>JAZGTI010003559.1:0-10004 GCA_036877585.1 Botia kubotai | reverse complement strand
ATTGATTTTAAACACGACTGATCGCTTTTGTCTCAACTCTCTCAAAGAGCAGAAAACTATGAGCAGCTTTATGTCGCGATCTACATTCAGAAATAAACAAGAACACATTTCTTTACACACAAATCCCTGCACACACACACACACAGAGAGAGAGAGAGAGAGAGCACCGATTCACTCACCCTGATTATGAAATTACAGACTGAAAGAAAAAATATTTATTTGATTTAGCTCGAAACTTATGAGAATGAAAAAATGTGTGCAATCCCCTGCACTGAATTTCAGGCCCGGGTGTACAATATAAACAAAACCAGCTTTTAGTATGTGTTCAAAGTGTTAACGTCAAAGAAGAAACTTTGTTTTGTGACATTAGATAATAAGTGAAGTCAACAATGGGGTTGGGCGGCAGGGACCATAAATATCATTACACCCCTAGTGGACATCACCTGATCTGAGTTTGGATTGAAGTGCTCTTTCTGTAAACAGTATGTGATGGTCTCTGTTGTGTTTTCTCAGCAGTCTCCTCTCCTACCCGAGCAGAAGAGGAAAGCCGCACCAGTCCTGATTCTACTTTTGAAAAAGATAAAGATGAGAATGATGATGTTGATGAGACCTCGCTCTTTCAGGAGATTGACCGAGAGCTGTCCAATCTGTTGACGGGCCTGACCGCTCGATGTCAACATGCTGTGACCACTGCCACCTCCTCACCCATGATCCCCTGCAGCCAGGAGAACGGGAAGCTGGATATGGCCAATCAAAATGGCCAGTCGGAGTTAGTGGGGGACTCTCTCCTGACATCCCAAATGATGTTTGACTCCTGGTGTGAGGCGCTCATAAAGGACCCAAGCTCTGTGGTGGCTGCCACAGACGATCTGAGTTGCTTTACTGTTGTGGACCCAAGGAACACATTAGGTGGCCAAAATAAACCAGACACCGGCCCGACTCCAGCCGCAGTGCACAGAGAACATGCTGGCAATGTGATGGAGATGGCGGGGTCACCCGTGCCCAGCCATGCCGATGACCCTCCGGTGGAACCCTTGGAGGAGTCTCAAGAGGAGTCCAGTAAAATCATGGCTGAGGTCCCGGGCATCTTCAGCGCTTTTCTGGATGGGGGCAAACTAAGGGAGAAACCAGCGAAGAAGCTGCGATTTGTGGAAAGCACGGGGGAGGGTTTCATGAACGGCGAGGAACAGAGCTTCGGTCTGAAAGAGGAAATGACTCAGGACATGCAGCGTACAGATGCCACAGGATCTGCACAGGAGCGAGTGCTCAGACCCGATCACAGTGCATCTGAACACAGCGCAGACAGGTACCATGTCTCCTCGGTTCACTTCTTTTCCTGCACTCAGACCGGTTTGACAGATATTTCATACAAAACTTCATACTCCTCTACTTAATTAGTATATGTGTTTTCTGGTGGATGTCTTTTCTTGGATCTAGCAGTAAATGCCATTTGGTGGGAATGTAACACCGCAAGAAGATGTTATACCAGTGCTTCAAAAAGAAACACTGTTCACAGGAAAATGAACTTAATATTCATCTTTTTAATTTATTGACCGTAAGCTTTTTAAACTAAATTATTCTTATAATTATTCAAATAGTCATTATTCATAAATATTGTAGTCTAATGAATTTTTTGTAATTGTTGTGAATGTCAAGTTCTAGACATATTATTGTCAAATAATGACAAATGACAAATAATAAAAATGTTAGAATGTGTAATGTATGTTATAACGTTATTAAAAACACTGCTAGTTTAAATATAGTATAAATATATTATTATTGTGGAAATGTTAAATGTTTCTGCCGAATTGTTTAACGTTTTCTGTATTCACAAGCTTAATATTCAGAGCTATAAATAATCTGTTTGTAGGCTTTGTGTCTTTTTGACTAACACTGCAGAACAAAATGACCTCCACTGATGGTGTGAAGTGGGCGGGGCTGACAGTGATGTCATAACATCCTCCATGGATATTTGTAACTTGGTCTATATGATAAACACTGTAATGTAAATGCTTTTTCACCATCACACGGTTATAATTACTAGATTAATCTCTGTGTTTCGGTAAACATGACACAAGAGGTAATGAATCACATTAGAATCACATTATCCAAATCTGTTTCTCGAAAGCCAGCGTTCAGTCAGTCGTAAGTGTTTACATGACATTGTCAAACAAACACTTTTTTTGTTTGAAATTTAAGTTAAGTTGCATATAAACACATGTATCAGTTCGAATAAAGATAATAATGCTAAGCTAATAACACACACAAAATGTAAAGACAGTATGAACTCAAAATTGGAGTTCTGTGCCTTTTTTATGTTTCACAGCTCATGTCTGTTAGCTTTAAAGACATCTAAAGTGCTGCTTACTTCTAAATGTTTGTGAAATTCACCAGACACAAACGTTTCAGACTCCTCCTCTCTGAGAATACAGAGTAAATACAGAGAATACAGTCAATGACTTTTACCAATGCACTGAATCATTGACTGCATTAAGTCAGTTCTGATATGAGACATCCCTCTGTAACTTCTGACTATTAATACAGAGTTTAAATCATGTGTATGACATGTATGAACTGAAGGATTCTGGCCGTTTAGATAATTTAAGATGTCACAACACAGTGAAGAACACCACTTATTCAGCTAGTTCATAATTGAAGAATAATTATCCTCAGGATTTTTCTTCAGCTGTTGTTTTTATTGTCCTCATCACAGTTTGTTGGGTTTATTCTGTGAAGAAAACATGCCGTACTGCGGTAGAATGTGTCCAGATGAATCTATGACAGCAGCCTGATGTTGTGCTGCAGGTCCAGAGGGTAGGTTACAGTAATGCTTGTACAGTAGAAACAGGCTCTGGATGTCTCTGCAGGTGGTCAGTTATTGTACTGACTGGACAGTTCTCTGGTCTGTGTGGTGGTTTGTTTCACTTCCTCACTCTCGCTCTGTTTGTCTCAGTCAGAAATGATCAGACTTCATAGAGGAAGTTACTCTGAGTTGTTCAGAGGTGGAAGTTTATAATTTCACATTAACTTCCCTTTGCGAAGTTCCCATTAATGTACCAGTATGTATATATTATTTATATATTAAGGTTTTACTTATTGTACAGCATTTTAATTCAGGCTGATGATTGTATTACTGTAATGTTGCTGTGCTGCATATACTGTTTTACAGTAATGACCATCATTATCAGAATAATGGCAGTTTCCAGGTAAAGTGTCCAGATGCGTTACACTCATGAGAATTTGGGGAAATATTCGCGTAATTGTCACAAAAATAATGTTTATAATGTAGAATGCAGACATGATTCGTTTCATGCAAATTGTAATTACATTTTGGGTTGAAATTTGACCAGAACATGTTTTATGACATTTAGTCTCATAAACTGATGTGAGTTGTCCAATACTTGCTTCATACACAGCAAATGTCTCTGACTTCAGTTTCTTGTCCTGCTCTGTTTGTGAGCTGGTTTGTTTCTGTGTGTTTCAGGTGTTCAGAAGGTCCAGAAGGCGAGAGCAACACCACAGATGTCTTTAGCTGTCAGTTTGAGAACATCCTTGAGTCTGAGCGTCTGTGTGGGACTCTCTACAAAAGCATGGACTCACTGGACACCCTGCCGAACCCGGAGCCCCAACCCAGCACTCAGATCGCTCCAGGAACCTCGTTTGCATTCGATATTCCCCTGACACCCATGATCCAGCAGAGACTGAGGGACCGGAGTCTGTTCCTGGACTCCGGCTCTGACACAGAGGTGCTGTGTGTCACAGCCACTCCGAGTAGTGGAGGGGCAGCACTGGAGGTAACATCATTGTTTGTGTCAGCTGGCTGTGAGGATGCCAGCGCGTTGGGTTATGACCGGTCACAGCAGGCAAATGGGCTGAAGAACGAGAGGAACCCCAGTGATTGGCTGCCAGGCTGCCTGAGGTCAGAGTTCAGATAAAGATTTTGAGTAAATGCAAATGTTTGTAGGTACATTTTTAGAATCCAATGCACTGATATATATCCACAGAATAAGCACCAAATGTTTACGGTAATTTAGACCCTAGTGTTTCTCAACCAGGGGCCCGTGGCCCACTAGGGGCCCTCAAGATGACTTAAAATGAATTAAAATAAGACCATACAAGCATGAAATAATTAAAAGTTGAGACATCTCGTGGTGTTTGGTTATTTTATAATGAACATGTATCTTTCTAGTTAGGTCAAGCCCTAGAATGTGAGTGAGGGGAGGGCATTTAAATATAGTTGTGGACAATGAAGGGATTCACTGATCTAGAGCTACTGTCATTTTGGTCCATAAGTAACAGTATGGTTGCAATAACAGTATGGTATTGTAACCTTACTGGTAACAGTATGATAATGTTGAAATGTTTGTGCGTCTGTCCTGCTGTTGTTCTAAAACAGATCAGACTACTTAGTATGTTGCAGCAGTTTAATTAAGATTAAATAATTGTCAGATGTCCATCCCAAAATGGGATGGATTATTTCACAGGTCATGTTGTTAAAATCGAGTCAGTTTGCACTTGTATGTTTGTGTTGTTTTATTTTGGTAATGTATTCCAGTGATCATCATGAGTCTGTAGCACTGTTGTTCAGCCAGAGACGGACGATCTTCTGTTTCTGTGTAACACAAATAATGTGCTGCTGATTGTTTATGCTTCTTCACGTGGATTTCAAGCTCCCAAAACTTCAACACAACACCACATTTTTAAAGACGAAATGTTAAATAATAACTAATGGCATTAGTCAAATTCATCTTTAATTTTGTCATTTTGTCTAAATCACAATTAGAATATGAGTGTAGGGAGGCAGCGAGAGAGAGAAAGAGAGAGAGAGAGTTTGTAAGTATTGTGGATCTTTAGGGCAAAATGTTAAACGGGTGCAACAGCACCACCTACTGGGTTGGAGTGTCAACCAGATACTGCTGCTAAATTATTTGTGATAGTATCACATGTGTAGAATTAACATAATTATCATAATGGTTATTAATATCACAGAAATGTTGGTATGTTGTGACAGGACAGCCATAACCGAGTCTGTTGTTCACATTATTTGACACTGATAATCATATGAATCAGGACATTTGTAGTGAGGGTGCTTTCACACGCAAATATTCAATGTCATGATGCTTTTGAGCAGCAAGGTTTTTTTGACAAGTTTTTCCTTTTTTCTCCCACCTCCTGGCAATGAAATGAGTTGTTCAGTTCGATTTGAACTGCGAGACGGTGGCGCTGAAGCACAAAAAGTTACTGCAAATGAATTCATTACAAGTTACAAGTTACAAGTGGAGTTTATTGTCATTTCAGCCATATACAAGTACACAGTGACACGAGACAACGTTTCTACAGAACAAGGTGCTTCATAAGACAAACACTGAACATCACAGACATACAGGACTACATAAATTAAACACAGTATATACATAAAGTGCACAAGTGCAAGAACGAGTGCAGACAGCACAAGACATTTGACAGATTGTAAACATTTAAGAGTGTAAATGGTAGAATGTATTTTTGGCAGCCAGAATGTAAACAGTAAACATTGTTAAGAGTGTAAACATTATTTGTATCTTTTGGCAGCCAGATGTGCAAAGTGACTTAGTGCAAAATATTTTAGTGCAAAAGAGGGGTGGGGGAATGTCCAGTTGTGTATATATATATATGAATGTTTGTGTGTGTGGGTGTAATCCTTCAGTCCAGTTTTTACTGACTATTGAGGAGCCTGATGGCATGGGGAGAAAAACTATTTCCCAGTCTGGTTGTGAGGGCCCGAATGCTACGGTACCGTCTGCCAGACGGTAGGAGGGCAAAGTGTGTATGGGAGGGGTGTGTGGGGTCATCCACAATGCTGGTGGCTAAAGACACAGCAAAAGAGTCAGGACCGGTGTATAGCATATACCAGGGGTTTTCAAAGTGTGGGGCGCACCTCCCCAGGGGTTGCAGGAGCATGCGAGGGGAGGTGCGCATGAGCGTGAAAATAGTCTCTGTGCAGCAGGAAAACAATTAAAGGTTTGTTCACACAGCAGCAGAATACAGTTGTCAGTCCTGTATTTTAATCTTTCATTTGGGGGTTCGGTCAGTTATGCACAGTTGATCTTCACACATCAGACAGATGCACAGATCTCCTGCACTGGTTGACTGCATCATTTAGAGAACAAACATAAAATGCAACAGGCTTTTTTTATCTGTCTGTCACTCACTACATGGACAACAAAGGGAACAGTACGACAATAGAAAAATAGAACAGCAAAATAAGCTTCCTAAAGAGGAATAATACAATAACGCGGCTCCAAAACTGCAGCGGTTCAGCTGCGCACTGCTTTCAGTGTGAGAGCACAATGGGTGCACACAGTTGGTTGGGTGTGTGTGTATTGTGGGGGTTGTCATTGTGTATGTTGGCTCAGAAGGGAGGTCCATTGTCTTTGACTTTGAAACCCACAGTGTATACTATATATTTATACTATTAATGTTTTATTTCTCAATGTTATTATTGAGAATAGTATTAATTATATTTAATTATATTTATATGTATATTTAATTATGTATATTTATTTGGTTATATTCCTCAGAATGCTTGTTTACATTTCTCCATGCACAGTAATTTCTGAATAAATAGTTATGGACATTATAATCTTCAGCTGAAAAACAAAAACATGTTCAGTATACAACGTGCTCAGTTGTGTGCTTCAGTGAACAACATTTAACCCTGCAGTGAAAAACTACACAGGGAAATGTGGTTGTTTTTAAACATAAGGGCATACGACCCAAAACTCTTCTGAGGTGAATGTATTGCTCATAGCAGTATCTTTGTCATTTGTTAATATGCTTACAAAGTGCTGGAAACATTCTGTCATTATAGCAAGTGATTAACAAATGTTTCCCATGTTTATGTCTTTCAAGAACAAGTGTGTACCTCGTGTCATCCTCATCATCTCTGCAAAACAACAACAAACTTGTCTGCACGGCTCCTGTTAGAGAAATCTGTCTTTCTCTGTTTTATGGAGCAGTTTTTTACATGTGGTTTTGTGAGGTTTTGCTAATGTTTGAAGTTCTAAGTATACTGACAGTCTGATCAGCTGGAAGTACACTGCGTTCAGTCAGTGCACCGATCCTACAGGTATGAATTAGCTGGAGGTGATCAATCATTTCACGATTGGTGTGAGAGCAGTTTATCACAGTTTGTCTGTAAATAATTTTTTTTATCATACTTACTATGACCTTAATCGTTCTTCTGCTTATGTATACATTCCATATCATTTTTAAAGAAGCACATTGAGTCCAACATTTAGGAACAGCAAAACACTGCGTTATAGTGTAATATTAATAATAATGTTTAAGAGTAAACATGCTTTCTTACCCAGATGTCCACATCCCTGCAATCAGATATATTTATATTCAGATCGAGTGCATTGGGCCTGTTATTTATAGCTCCTGTATACTGTCGCCTGCTGCCCCAGAGCATGCTGGATGTAAAGAAAGCACGTCGGTTCCAGTCACACGTGTGTGTTCGGCTCAGCCCCTCACCCCCCCAGTTCATCCGTCTGGCCGCAGGTGGAGCGAGACACTAGGGCCGAACGTAGCGACTGTAGCGACTGTAGCGATGAGACTCACTGCACTAATGAATAAGCACAAACAGAGAGCCGCATCCTAGCAGCCCGCTGGAGAACACACACACGTCTCCATGTAGGTCAGCACAGACTCTCCGGACCGGCAGAGCGTCAGGGGCTCAACGACACAAAGCGTCACCCTCATGGGCTCTGTAGTATCCGGCTGCTTTTCCCAGCCAGGCCTGTCAGATGCTGAGTGTGCATCCATCCAGTAAGTCTCAACCTTCAGCTTGCATGAACACTTCTTAATCGCCATGACGATTCAGTCGAACGGCTGCTCTGGTCTGTGTGTGTGTACGTGTGTGTGTGGAAACCGCTCTGACGTCTGAGAACAGCATCATCCCGTTGTGATTGTCCTCTACAGCTGAAGGTTGAGGATGTTGTTGTCTTTGTGTAATTCTCCCCTCCCTCTGGACTCCAGTGGGCTGAACCTGAAACACAGAGGAGAACTGTGCATATACAGTGGATATATCTCTTATTAGGATATGATGGTATGATTAGAGATGCTACTGAACTTCATGCAGTCCATCATGCAGTTCATGCAGTCCTTTACCTATAACCTCGGTAAAGGTTAACCTGTCTGACAGCCTTAACTAGCACTGAGAAACTGCTCACTAGACTTAGTCAGAGAAGAACTGGCCTCCTGGTTAAGTCTGGTTTCTTTCAAGGTTTTTTCTCCATAACTTCAGGTTCTGGAGTCTTTGTCTTGATCACTGGGTGTTTATAGACATCCAGACACACTTATTTTCTTAATTTAAATGCAACTGTTCAATAAAACCTTAAAGACACCTTATTTCATTGTTTACAGTTTACAATCCAAAATGAATATCAACAGTGTTATATTTAGTTTTATCATGTATATCTTAACATTAAGTTTGACTTGTACTAGCATTGATGCTATGTTCGCAGTTTTGTTACATAGACAGAAGAGAGCTGGACAATCTAAAGTCTGATCACTGTATTTTGCTGAGTCTGAGTTTATCATTCTTTAGTTTTAGTTTAGTTCGAGTGTTAATTTTTTTAAGCTTTAAATGGAAATGCTCAACAAAAACATATGAAACTTAAAACTGTACTTAATTTTTTTCTGACTTATTTTTTTTTTTTACTGTGTCAATGGGCTATAATGGTCGTCTTACGTTTTCCGTAATATCTGCACTGGTTTCTATGGCAGTGACATCACGTTGGTATTTTTATGCCAAAAACAACATGAGGGCAATGTTCTACAACATGGCAGTAAATAGCTGCAATGCTGGACTACTATATCTTATAAAGCAGTGACGGAAGTGTAGGAAGTAACAGATTTCCAAAAATGGGATTTGAACACAATTTTAAACCACAAATAAATGAAGCTTGAAACGGATTTGTAAAAATGGGATGGAAAATGAAACTCAGTTCATGTCATTATTATATTGCCGTTGTCAACAAATTCACCTTGTCTTCTACAGTTATTTATTGTAAAACTTTACAGGTGCAGTATTTCAGTGCATTCAGTGCATTCATTTAAGGATTGGTGAAGTCTGGGAGGAAATTCGGAAGCCTTTGGTGCTTCTGCTTTGTTGTGTACCGCAAGCATTTACTTCCACATGGTCACACACTCAGCGGTGAGCAGTGTGTGTCTGCGGGCCGTTGTGGGTCTCAGCTGCTATACAGGAAGTGCCTCTCCATGTAGCTCAGGGTTTGTGCCAGTGCTGAAGGTGTGAGTAATTGCGGTGGGCGGAGCCAGGCGTCTGTCAGCCTATCACCCTTCATTTTTTACAAACCCAAGAGTACTTGAAACACCTCAGGTTTACTAAGCACATGCTTTCCTCTGTTACATGTGTTTCAGGTTATCAGTAGTACACTGGAAAATTTGATTGGAGGAGAGACGCAGCTTTTACTCTGTTTGTATGTGAAGCTGGTAGAGCATACTGTCCTTATGAACCCTTAACAGTACACATCTGATAGATCACTGTCTAATCAAACACAGCTAGAGTACACCAAGACCTGAAATTAGTGTGTGCACTGCTGTAGTACAACATGATATTATTTATTTAGTCTTGTGACACACTCATGTGATTTTTCAAATTTAATACACCATGTCACCATGGTAACTCCATGTTGTACCAGTGTTGTACCTGTTATTTATTTGATAGCGCTGTTAAATATGTAAATAAATATATACATTTAATATACACTAGAATCTTTCTAGTACATATTATATTTATTATATTATATTTATCGGTCTGTGGACGGAAACACACAGCACTGATGTGGCGGCTCAGTGGACCCAAACGCACAGCGCCGGTGTGGTGTGGCCGGTCTGTGGACCCAGACGCACAGCGCCGGTGTGGTGTGGCCGGTCTGTGGACCCAGACGCACAGCGCCGGTGTGGTGTGGCCGGTCTGTGGACCCAGACGCACAGCGCCG
>JAZGTI010003558.1:0-30951 GCA_036877585.1 Botia kubotai | reverse complement strand
GCCTATCTAAATCTTACACAAAGGTCAATGAGAAGGTAAGCTATGACAGTAAGAGTATTACACCACCCAGACAACAGGAAGCTTGTCATATACAAGCTCGTCAACCAGGTTTCCAAGCCTTTAGGCGTTGTTCAAACAGGCAGTGAAGGTCTGATTTTGTGGAGCATCTGACTCAAATCTATGGAGCCGTTTGTGCGCTGAGCAACAGGAAAAACCTGCATGACACCTGATTTTACAATCCCAAGTTAAAGCACAGGCCTTAACGCAAGCAAAACTTTGTCATTAAATCATTTGTTCAATGCTATGTGTCAATGCATGCAACAGCAGTTTTGGGAATTATTTATCCCACATGTTCATTTTGTATTGAACAGGTGTGTGGTTAGCTCAATTAGGTTCATGAATGTTGCCATGATGGAGACAGCATTT
Organism: Botia kubotai; assembly: GCA_036877585.1. NCBI lineage: Eukaryota > Metazoa > Chordata > Actinopteri > Cypriniformes > Botiidae > Botia > Botia kubotai. Next base: position 30,525 of record JAZGTI010003558.1, on the reverse strand, counting down.
TGCAGAGCTGAACTATCTAGTTTCCCACCTTTCCGCTGACGCTCGAATTACTATGACAGCTGATGCAGGTATAGTGAATATTTACTCTGCTGTCTAAACAAACAGATCCTATTTCCCCACCTTAAAACTACAGTGTGGACAATCAGGCCTAAAGATTAGGCTTAAAAGCCATTTTAGAATTGTATACATGGACAAACAAGGGGAGGGGATGGGAGACTGATCTCAGATCAGCTGGTACGGTTATTGTTATTAACAGCAAACGTAAACTGTGCGAGTGATAACGTCAGGAAATGACATCACCACATCAAGGTTCGTAACATGCTTGTATATCATAAACTGATTCAGTTCTTCTGGTCTGTGTTGACACATTGGGTGGCCCAGCGGCTGTAGCCTAATTCATGTCAAATGAACTGCTTGGTCGAACAAGTTTATTCTTGCTTTTTCCTCTAATGCGGGGCTGAACAGCACCAATTCAAAACAGACTTTTACAGAATAGCCTGTTCAGAAACTAAATTACTCAAACTCTCATGGGCGTTTTAAGTGTGCAACACAAAGATGTAAAATTAGGACAAGGGTAGCCGCCAAGGCTCAAGTTATTAATACTGCTTTTTCAATGCTTCCTCCTCTCCACAAAGTGGCACAGAGACAGACATATTGAGACAAACCAATCGATTCTGTTAAATATGGTTATTGATAGCCAATAATGGAGGCTTGGAGGGCCTTCAGGTTGGTAATAAATAGCTGGCATTTAATATAGGGAATCAGAGAGTAACATGTGTATGAATATATAAAGCCTAAAGCCATAAATGAAGAGACCTATAAAACAAGCACTAAGACTCTACTATCCCTCGTTTTTTTACCTATGTGTACATCCAGGGCAGCAGATGATTTGTCAGTGGTGGGGTCACTGATCAGAACAGCGTTCAGCCCATTAGTGAACTCAAGTCCTCGATACTCCCTTTTGTCCTCTGGAGAGCGAACAATATTGCTCACCACCCTCTTGACAGCTGCGTCACTCATTCTGATCAGAGTGGAGACACCTCTGAAAAACCAAGCATATATATATATATATAGTACAGTACGCAGTATTGACAGTATAAGGTTATTTATGAACTTGGGATAAGGCCTCAAAGAGATCTATCAAAATCTTTAAATCTCAAAAACAACATACTGAAAAATTAAACATTTACTTTAGCATAAATAACAAACAAATATGATAAGATAAAAATTATTTCAGTATTTTGCGGTTAAACACACGCACACAAAACGAAAAAACAGAATAGTAAAAAAAACAACAACAGTGACGTTGGGTTTATCATTTTACTTAAACTAAAGCCGTAAACTTTACGTGCTAATTCTAATTTTAAGTTCACATGTACTGTTACGTTCAAGGTTACAGTTACGGGTTTAGAAGTAAAAGGTTAGTGCTCACGTTCAGTTTTAAGTTTAGTCCACTAATTCAGTTTAAGACCAGATTAGCGCTTTAGTTTAAACCCGTCGGCTTCCAGCGTCTGTGCGTTTTTTGTTTCGCTGAATTACGGTTATATATTTTTATGTTTAAGACTCGAACAACTCCCAAATGAAAAGCACAGAAACATGATGAAATGATGCGTGTCGCAAGCGTCTCGCGACGAGGCTAACGAGCGCGAGAGGAGCGCGAGAGCAGCGCACGAGCCCGGCGCGAGCGAACAATGGCACAACGACAAACTCGCTCAAAAGCACACACCGGTTACCTACCTAATACTTCGAAGAAAAACCGTGGGAAATCTCATAAAATCGGAAGATATCTCTCTGTATGTGGCCGCCGGTTAACACATTTCTGCATACTTCATTGCTGGATAACAAAACTCTGGTGAAGACGTCAGGACGCCATGATTTCTGCAGACACGACCAATCAATCCCAGAACATGCAACATACACTTTTAGTTACCGTTCGTTAATTTACATCTGATGTCATATTCGACTCCTTTCATAATACGTACTCGTGCATGTAGCTGTAGAAAAATATATTCCTATCAAAAAAATTGATTCGGATACCTTTTTGTTTCCCTGAAGTAGTTGGAATTGCTTAGTCACGCCTTACCTACGTTTGACATTACGAAACAGACCACACCCACATTAAGATGTAGTGGAACACGTTATTTAAAGACAACAGGAGTCCAGCTGTCAGTCTTTTAAAAAAACACGTGATCTCCACAGACAAAATAAACTAAAAGTAAAAAACAAATATCTTAATACTTTTACTGAACAAACATCTAACTGTTCAATCGTCTCTTTTCGATTTGTTTAATGTAACTGTGTAAACGTCTAGCCTACATTTTAGCTGATATATACAATTAAAATGAACTGAAAATTACAATTATATTTTATACCTTTATATAGTATTTATAAATGTGATATGAATTCTTTGTGCGCGTTATATTTTCGTAAGCGGATTATAAGTAATTTATGTCTGAGACTATAAGTATCTTTAAAGTGGGAGATTATTCAATGTAATCGGGTAATTATGACAAAACACAGACATGCAAAACAGCGATTTATCATTTTAATCTATAACATTAAGGTTAGGGTTCGTAATCAATTGTCACACTATACTAGGTTAATTTTGACCGCTGCTTGCGTCCTCTAGGTGGCTCGCCGTGATCGTATAGTGGTTAGTACTCTGCGTTGTGGCCGCAGCAACCCCGGTTCGAATCCGGGTCACGGCAGTTTTTGCTGCATAATCTTTTCAGATTTAATCCCAAAGCGCCACGACTGAAGAACAAACACAAAAGAACGCTTAAATAGATTATAGTTCCCATCCGAATGATAATATCTGAATTTATGAAAACCGATCTCACCTTAATGACCACAGAAGATATATATGTTTATATATTTACATATGTTTACACCGCTTTACTTAGAGATTGCTATCAGGATGCGAAGAGACTGTCTTTAACTATATCCACGTACGCATTTAAAAGCTTGGGGAGTGATTGCATTTATGCCAACTATACAATCACGTAGTTTTTTAACATTTCCGCTAGGTGGTAGTATTGTACCTTTGATGAAAATGGACAGTTATCAACCAGGTAATTTGGGTATGATGACTCAATTCATCTAACGTTCACACTCACTGCAGTATTTAATGGATGAAGGTTTACGCACAATAATGCGTAATTGATAGTCGCAATAATTATTGCAATGACACGAAACGGCACCATGTGTGTGACACATCTGAAATAACCCCAGACAGAAGATCTGGCGAACGGACGATGTGATCAGCCTGGTGGATGTTTGACTTGTGTCGCTCCTCCTTTAAAACCACTAATCCTGCTTTAAAAAATAGGAAAGTCCACACTCGCATTCCAGCTGACAACTCGGACTCATCTAATAACGGAGGAGTGTTAAACATGGAGAGCGGTCACTCACACACAAACGAGAGGAAAACCATCGCCGTGGTGGGAGGCGGTTTGGTGAGGGAATCACTTCATCTTTATGACATGATTACATATCTTTAAACAATTACAGTCTGTTAGGATTAAATCATTAACCTTCCCGGGTAAACCACTCAAAACAGAACGAAAAGTAAACAACCAGCTAACAAATTTAGACTGTAAGAACGTTCCCTCAACGTTTCCATTAGGTGACATAAACGTTCATTTGAACGTCAATTTTAAACGTTGTTTGCAAGTTGTAGGAACGTTCAAAATGTCCTGTTTTACAACGTTGTATTAACGTTGCTATTCAAACTTTTCATTCCTTTTTTTAAAACGTCCCACTAACAACTAAAGCTTTGGGTATATAATATATAACGTCGAAAAACGCTCTACTAACGCTTCCGCAAGAACGTTTATGATAACCCTGAGAGAACCTTTAGAGAACGTTAGCCAACGTGTTTGGTTGCACGTCGCATTACTCAGAAATTATTTGCAATGTGTAACAATTTTTTAATAAATCAAAGCTATGAGAAGCTGTATATGCAGAAGCAGCAACAGTACTTCTGCTATTAGGAGCATGTTAATAATTAACAGAATGGTTATGAAACTATGTACACATGCTGAGGTTTACTTTGATCGAAGCTCATTAAATAATGTCCCAATAATGGAGTTCAGTACAATATCAGCATTGTGCATTTTTTGTGTATTTAAAACCCTCTTGTTCCTGGTCTGTTAGTGTCTATTTGTAGCTGTATTGTTTGTAAGTTCTGTTTAATGCTGATTTAGTTCCTCCTTTCCTGGTATTTATAAATGAACTTAATCACTGTATGTGGATCCCATGACCCCACCTTCTTGATTCAAGTGAGTCAATTGAAGTGTATGATAAAATTAAAGGCAAAATATAGCCCCAGGCCAATGCAGGCTTTGTATAAACGCCAAAACCCTAACATACTGTAAAAGTATTGTAAATTGTTGTTACATGACATGGTTTATATTATTTTTATAGTATCTTCTATTATAATCTTAATTTAGGTTGGATCCTTAATCGCCTGCTTCTTCGCAAAACGAGGATTTGATGTTGCACTTTTTGAATCTCGAGAAGGTACAGTATACATATAAAGATTTAAAACAGACATTTTTTAGGGTATATAGATTATCGTGGAAAGACTTTTTTCTATAATGGTATAAAGCATATTACAGGTTTAGGATTTTTTTTCCTAACTTGTGTTTTCCTCAACCTGTTCATTTATATTAACTTTAAACCTGTTAGATATTCGCCAGGCCAAAGTGGTGAGGGGTCGCAGCATAAACCTGGCCCTGTCCCACAGAGGGCGCCAGGCCCTAAAGCATGTAGGAATGGAGGAAAAGGTGAGTTCAGTCCATGATTACTCAATGTGACATTTACACAATTGACATTGTGTTGCTCGTGAAAGTTGCACAATTTGGTGTTTTCAGGGTCTGTTTGTTCTGATGAGTTAATAACTGACCATCACAGGCAGTATCACAAAATTTATTTTTTAATGACACACTTATCACTTTATAAAAAATAACACCACAGCATTTTAAAACGGCAATACACAACTTTTGGGTGAGTACATGCCAGGTCAGTGTTCAAAACAGTCACCCCAATTGCAAACACAGCATTATAATAATAATAAATTATAATTTGAGCTGTTGGGTACGATATCCCCAGAAATATCTGTTTGGCTTTTTTTTTTTACTTCAACATCTGAATGAAACGTATGTAAAGTAACCTGCAATTTCATGTTTCAAACTGAAATGTTGGTAAAGAGGTAAAATTTATGGATTACAACTTTAATAAAGTCATTTTAGCAGATATAATAATAATAATGATTAATAATAATTAATAAGTATTATAATAATGACTTACGCTATAGCATACTCTGTAATGGCACAATTGCTGTAGGTATTTTCATTATTATCCTTCAGTGACAAACCAGTGATTTTTATAAGCAATATTAGCACATAGTTACTTTGTCAAAATCATAAGTTCTGTTCTGGCACTCAAGAGTTCACAGAGAGGGAAATGGGGAACTTGGCAACAGGAAATGTGAGCATATGAAACTGGGTCAAATGGTAGTAAAGATCTATACAGGAATTTTTCTAGTGGGGAATTCTAATGTATTGTGTTTGTTTCCAAGATTTTACACTTATAACTTTCCAGCATGAGTCCCTGCTAACAATTTTAGGTTGTAAGAACGTTTCCCTGACGTTTTCATTACGTAACAAAAACCTTAAAAATGTTTGGTGTGCAAATTCTAGGAACAATTAAAACATCCGTTTTTTAGACTATATTGCTTGGTTATTCAAACATTTTTTAATTCTGCAATGTTTTTAAATATTCCATTAACAACTTAAAAATAAGTGTTTTGACAGTTTAAAAATGTTCTACTAACGTTACTGAAAGAACTTTGAGAGAACTTTTAGAGAACAAGTTCTGAGAGCATTGCCTGTTTTTTAGGGTAGCCAGGATGGCAGATCGGAAGTACTGGATAAACTAAAGTGAAGTTAACGCCTTGTTTTGTTAACAAACAGAGTGTGACAGTTAGTGTTAATCGTTAGAGACATAAGATGGGTGGACAGAGCTGCTGTGAGCCCTTGTATTTGAAATGCATGATGTACCCAAGAATAACTTGTTCCTGGATCAACAATTTTTGCTAGCTCTGGATTAACCAATCAGATCTCAGGGTTGGGTATAACTTTAGGACTGGCTTTGACTTTTTTTAACAGTTTTATTAAATTTTAATTTGAACTAGGGTCCCAGCTAACGACTTTAGATTGACATTTTCATTGTTACAAAACCGTTAAAAATGTTAAGAAAGTTCAAAACATCTAGTTTTTTTTATGTTAAACATAATAAAAACATTGTTCCATCATTTTTTAAATCTGTAATAAAAATCTGATGTAAAATATCTTTAAAAGTTTTTTTTTTTTCTAGATAGTTTCCAAAGGCATTCCGATGCACGCTCGTATGATCCACACGGTGAATGGAAAACGTTCCCCTATACCATACGGCAAGAAAGGACAGGTAACTTTAGCTATAGCTTACAAACACACACACACACAGACACAAACATGTCCTGAAAGTAATTCCAACACACCCAAAACGTCACCCCATAAATGCTTATCTCTATTGTAGTCACAAGACAGTCTGCAATAAACTTACTTGCACAGTTATGGGTTTTTTAACCCCCAACTGAGAACAATTACACCAGAAATACATTTGATGGTGATATGTAGCATGAGCCATGTGACCTATGACCCCAGCTGAGTCAACACAACAGTGTGTGAGCAGGAGAATTATGAGTTTAAACTGTAAGCACTCTAAAGATGGCTGATCAGTACGTGTTCATTTTCTAGTACATTCTCTCTGTGGACAGAGCAAACCTCAACAAGGAACTGCTGACAGGTACGTTTATTTAAATGTGAACTGATGACACAGTGAATGTGCCACACAATCTTACAAAGGTCACAACCCCAAATATCAAAATACAAAATCATATCACTAAAGTAAATTGTTTACTTTTTACTGTAAAAAGTAAACTTGTAATATGAAAGTTACTTGTAATAGTGGTGATATTATTTCCGTGGCAACAAAGCCCGTCTGCCAATTCTGATGACTTTCCAATAAATGTGTGTATGTTTAAAGTTGCTTTTTTATCTCTTGCAATAATGAATTATTTGTAAGTACATACTTAGAGTGACTGTATTAGTATGTGAATACCCAGCTAACAATTTTAGGTTGTAAGAACATTTCCCTAACGTTTTCACAAAGACATTAAAATGTTATTTTTGAAAGTTTTAGGAACAGTTGTAGAGTCCAATTTTTTTAGGCATTGTATTAACGTTATTGCTTGCTTGGAGCGTTATTCCAACTTTTTTTGTGAATTATGTCCCATTTTTAAAACATTCTGCTTCTGCTACTAATATTACTGCAAGAACATATTGATAACTCAAAGAACTTTTGGAGAATATTAGCCAACGTTCTGAGAACGATCCTTGTTAGCTGGGTAAGGAAGCTGCTCAAGTTATTGTACCGTAAGGCTGTAGAAATGTGACTTGTGTTGACTGGATTATATGGGTTTGTTACAGCGGCTGAGGCCTTTCCAAACATGACACTGAACTTCACTCACAAACTGCATGACTGGAGTCCAGAGGAAGGAACGATGACCTTTACAGGGTAAACAGTGACATTTCTCTGTCTGCCCCGACTTTCTGTCTAACTTTACACTGTACTGTAGTAATAACCCCCCCTTCTGAAAACTTTCCCCCCATCTCCGTTTAATCTCAACTAACAGGGAACATTCTCAGAATGTTGGTTAACGTTCCCTCAAAGTTATCAAAAAACTGTTCTTGCAGTACATTCATGTTAGTACATTGTTTTTTAACGTGAAATTATATATAAAAAACAGACGATTTTGGATGTTCCTAGAACTTTCAAAATAAAATTGTTCATGTTTTTGTTACTGAATGGAAATGAACGAGAAAAGTGTAAATACAAAATGTATTTTTGGATGAATTCTTTCTTTTAAAGCTTTTAAGTATAACTAATGAGATTAAGCTAAAACGTAGAAAATTAAATGTCTTTAATTAATAGACCCGATGGCCATAAGAAGGAGATCCAGGCAGATCTGATCGTAGGCTGTGATGGAGCTTTCTCTGCTGTCAGAAAACAGTTTCTGCGTCAAAGTCGGTTCAATTACAGCCAGACATACATCCCTCATGGGTACATGGAGCTCACCATGCCCCCCAAAGATGGAGAGGTAAACATTAGTAAAACGTTATCAGGAAACCTTAACCTTATGTATCTGCCCCCCTTTTGTCTGATCACCTCTCTCTCTCTCTCTCTCTCTCTCTCTCTCTGGGAAGTTTGCGATGGAGCCCAATTTCCTGCACATTTGGCCCAGAAACACTTTCATGATGATCGCCCTGCCCAACTTGGTAAGGTTATTGCATCATTTCCTGTGTCTTTAGCCAGATAGAAGTTAGAAGTTCCCAAATGACCACATTAAAATTTCCAGCGGGTCTGTTTTTTGTAATTATATGTTTAGGGGCTTTAGAAGTTACGGTTTGATGAAAATTGTTTATGAATAATTTAACACTGACCTCCAGAAGCAATTAGACAGAGTATTCACCATGTTTTGTTGCGGCTCTATGCTGTAGTTTTCTCACAGGTCATTGTTTTGCTTTGGTTTGTGGTCTTTAGGACAGGACGTTCACTTGCACCCTCTTTATGCCCTTTGAAGAGTTCGAGAAGATACGCACCGGCGATGAGGTCATTCGGTTCTTTCAGAAACACTTCTCTGACTCGGTTCCTCTAATAGGCGTGTGAGTACAGTTCTGTCCCGCTCTTTAATCTTGTATCACTTGTTCTGCTTCAGGCTGTCTCAGCTCTGAAGCAGCACTTACTGAGGTGTGAAATTGCAGTCCAGCAGAGAGACAGTCCAGCGGGATGAGTTTTAATATGCATGCTGCAGGTGATGGGGAGTGTCAGAGCTGGCAGTTGTGAGGACATTGAGTGATTTTAAACCCCACAGGGATAAAAAAAAAACTCACTTTCTGAATGTTCTGTTTGATATCTGAGACTCAACTGAAGATCTAGATGTTTCCACCAAAGAGCTACATTAGCTTGTAGGAAGATACAGGCATATTTTTCCTTTTACATTTTCACATTTATGCATTTTGGCAGATATTTTGATCTGAAATGACTTAGGGTATACATTTTATTAACGTGTGTTCCTCACCTAACAGGGAATGTTCTCAGAACATTGGTTAACATTCTCTAAAAGCTCTCAAAGTGATCAAAAAGTTATTGCGGTAATATTAGTAGCACCTTTCTTTAATGTTATATAGCATACCAAAAATGTTATATAAAAGTAGTTACTGGAACGTTTTAAAAACATTAAAGATTTTAAAAGCCAAGCAACCAAGAAATAACGTTCATACAACATTTAAAAAACTGGACATTTTGAACATTTCCAGAACTTTCAAACTAACAATTTTAAGTATTGTTGCTTAATGGAAACGTTAGGGAAACATTATCACAACCTAAAATTGTTAGCTAGGGTTGTACCAATTGAGCCACAGGAACACAATATTTCTATGTTTTCAATTTATAAGGGCAGATTTTTATTGATATTTATTGTTTTTCTGAGAATTCAAACCTTAATGTCATATGCATGTTTGTGTATGTATACCAGTGTGCGTGTATGAATGAGCATTGGTTTGTGACTGTACAGTGAGTTTGTGTTCTGTGTGTCAGTGAGGCTCTGAAGCGAGATTTCTTCAGACTGCCGGCTCAGGCCATGGTCTCAGTGAAGTGTACCCCCTATCACCTGCTCGACAGGTGCGTCCTCATGGGTGACGCCGCCCACGCTGTGGTTCCGTTTTATGGTCAGGGCATGAACGCAGTGAGTGGAACATGTCATGCCCCAAAACATTCCAATAGCTGTGGAGCATGTATACCTTTATTTCTAAATAACATTACACATTTACATTCATGCATTCGGCAGATGCTTTTATCCAAAGCGACTTACAGTGAATGCAAGTTATATAAGATCAGTTCCCTGGGAATCGAACCCACAACCTTTGGGCTGCTAACGCAATGCTCTACCAGTTGAGCTAGAAACACTTAAAAATAACATTTTAATGAATAAATGCTTTTTCCATTTTAAAGCTGTTCTTCAAGGCCTTCTCAAGTTTAAGCTAAAGAGTTTGAATGATGATAAATTCTGATTTATGTTGCTAGGTCAGAGAACGAGAATTATTGTGATGGTTTGTGTTTGTTTCGTAGGGCTTTGAGGATTGTCTAGTTTTTGATGAGATCATGGAGCAGTTAAATGAAAACTTTGGTAAGACAGAGAACCAGCTACACAATAATATTGTAAAACGTATTCTGAAATGAATTGTTAAAATAACTTTAGCTTATTGCTATTTATCAAGGATCAAAGTAAATTTATCTTAAAATTCTACAATCCTTGTTTTTATATTGTTCAATGTTTGTTTATATAGTTCAATGTTTGTTTATATAGTTCAATGTTTGTTTATATAGTTCAATGTTTGTTTATTGTTCAATGTTTGTTTATATTCAATGTGGGATCAAATACTTGAACCCACATTGCAGGTGTATAAAGTTTCCCCAATATGGGAAAGGCATTAGGGAAATACAGTAACTCTGTTCATTCACACTGTACCTGCAGCTGCTGTGCTCCAGGAATACACCAGAGTCCGTGTGCCTGATGATCATGCTATAGCTGACCTGGCCATGTACAACTACGTCGAGGTAGCTCATGAACATTCAGCATCGCTTCATGTGGTCACATGACTTCCTGTAGTTGTAAAACTGTAGAATATTTCACAGGAAAATTGTACAAACTTGTGTCAATTATCATCAACCTTTATGTTTGTGTTCAACTGTAAGTGCCGAAACAGAAGTTAGACACTTACAAACTTTAAATGTTGGGCTGGAGTGACTATCTTAAAGCTGAAAGCGGGTTTAAAAATCTTAAAAGTTGGCAGTTTTCAAGCATGTAAACAGCATTAAGGTTTTGGTAGAAAGAGACAATAATATTAATAAAGAGATAAAGAGATAATAATATTAATATTCTGTGCTTTCAGTCTTTCCCTCAGCTTCACTCACTGTGTGCTTTATCTTAGATGAGGGCCCACGTCAATTCCAGATATTTCTTATTCCGAAAGTACCTGGACAATATCCTTCACTTCTTTATCCCCAAAACAATCATCCCACTTTACACAATGGTAAGAGTTTGTTGTTTTGTGTTGCTATTTTTGTCATGTTTAACATCAGCAATTCATACCTTTCACCTCTTAGGTTACATTCACCAGGACACGATACCATGAAGCTGTGAAGCACTGGCATTGGCAGAATAAGGTGTGTGTGTGTGTGTGTGTGTGTGAGATCAGCTCATATGAAGAGCTCATAACAGACAAAAACAGAAAAGCTCATAACAGATAAACAGCAGCTAACATTATTCAGGTGTGATATTCTGTTTCCTATATTTACTGCAGGAATGTTTTTCAAGCATAAAATCGCTGTCCCAAAGGCACTGTATTCAGTTTAGGGCATTTTGATTTGTGGCACACTCAGGTGGTAATTCAGAGTTTATAACTGGTACTAGTATCAGAGTTTAATACTAGTGTGCTAGTATGTTATTCTAAGCAGCCTTTAGTTATAAACTCTGAATTAAACCTTTGTTTAGAGGGATTATTATAAAGCCAAATATTTTTTTTCCAAACTTAATAAATCTGATATAGGGTGTTCCTCTAGCTTAACTGGTAAAGTGTTGCGTTAGCAGCACAAAGGTTGTGGGTTCGATTCCCAGGGAACACACATACTGATCACATGTATAGCTTGAATGCACTATAAGCTGCTTAGGATAAAACAGTTATAAATATCTGGGGCAGACCCATCTGTAAGTGACTGTATTTGTATTTTGCAGGTGATCACTCGAGGTCTGTGGCTCTGTGCAGTTGGTTCCACTGCAGGCGGGGCGTTCCTCTTAATCAGATACTCTCACAAGCTCCCCCGCATCACTGCAGAGCACCTGTGGAACCGGATACTTGCTTTAACAAGATTCTAGGCGAATCACAGTGCACAAGAAACCCAGAGTTGCTTATTAGCCTTGCTAAGTTTCTGCCTCGTCCACAGAAAGCAAAGTAACGATTCACTTTTGTTTCATACAGGACTCCGACAGTAAAGGCCAAAATGAAACCTTAAAAAAATGTTCCAAGATCAATACAAGTGAAGCTCTATCAACAGCATGTGTGGCATAATGACAATTACCACTGAAAAATAAAAATAAATAATAATAATTTTTGATACATGAACGCATTTACGAAGCCAGTGTTCCTAAGGGGTTGAAAGCAGTAGTTTGAAGTACTTACCCTTCCTAAATGGTTCTTTGTTGGGCTGTATGGTTCCTTAAAGAACCTTTACCCGTCACAGGACCCTTTCTGTTGCATATTAACAGTTTAAAGTAGAGAAAACGTCTTCAGTTTAATAAAGGAAAGAAAAATTATTCTTTTAAGAACCATTGACTCAAAGGTTCTTTGGGGAACCAAAAATGGTTCCTCTATGGCACTGCTGAGAACCCTTTTTACCGAACAACATGGGAATACACAACTAGAGGGATGAACTTGTGTTTGTGTTGCTGATGTAGTCTCTCTGAGTGGAGTTTGCTCTATGTAAACAGTCTCTTTCTGTATCTCTGCAAGTATCATGCTAAAGCTAGCCTGTATCTTTGACAAGGTCAGTAAACAATTCTGTCACTGTCTTGTGTCAGAACGTATCATGTTTTAGCTTTGTGGCTGTATTTTCAAAAACTGTATTTTGATGTTAATTGCCGACCCCTTGTACTGTACTTTTAATCACAGGTGCCTTACTGTAACCACTTACTGTAATACTGATGTTTTTGTAATCTACAACGTCAAATGCTGCTGGTTGATCTTGTATTGAGCTTGTATTGTATTAAACCTGGAACATTGATTTAAATAGGTCGCCAGTTTGAATGACAGCAAACTGTTGCAAGATGACAAGAGCGGATGTTTAATTAATAAGAGGGTGTCAAATTTGCATTTATCGCATCTGTGTGGGTGTTTTGTAATTCTTCGATTTCAGACATTAGCACGATAGAAAATCATTCCTTTTTTTAATATCAAATGACAGTAATCTCTGTGGTTCTATTCTTTAGATTCAAAATGCAGTTACTCATAATTTAATCGTACTGGTGACAGTTGGTCACTCTCTTTACAATACAACTAAAACATTTTGTCATAAATATTTCATTATATTCATTTTATATTAATAATATTTACTCATTTGCAGAAATGTTAAATCCTCATAAGGGTTTTTATGATGGAAAATCTCGGAATAATTCTTGTTCTTAATTAACCTACAAATCCCCAGTGACCCGTTATTCATTAATGATATCTTAGATACATTTCCTCATTCTAAACCAGACAAATGGTGAGTATCTTTCATTTGGCATTTTCAGAAATGGTTTCCGGGGCGTTGCTATGCAGTTTCAGGGTGTTCCGGGTGAATTCCATGAATTTAATTATTGGTTTCAATTAAAAAGCGCTCCTGTGTATCAGACACAGTGTGGGACAGGTTTCAGTGTAAGTTTTTCAGTGTAATAATAATGTTCTCCTAAAAGACACAAGATGTCTTCCTCCAGGGGGCGCTGTGGGCTCGACCGACAGGTGACGTTCATTGAACAGCTTTGTCCTCTACAGGAGTCTTTGTACTAACACTAGATTCCTAATCTAAGCACACTAATGTATGCTGCTCACGTTTTTTGGTCATCTAAGCTGTGGATTATCTCACCACCAAAGTGAAGGTTTAAGAAAAGACACAGGATAGATTATAAATAACTCAAAGACATTTTCATGAAGGACCTACAACAGTTACAAAACTCACTGTCATTTGACATAACACAAGTTGTCTGAACATAAACACAAATTCCAGTTTATGTTGTATTGTTGCAAAAATAAATAATTTTAATGTGTATAACAAATGGATGTTTCGTCTGCAAATGAAAAGCATCTTGCGTGATGCAAACGTCAGCATTGTTCCTGAACATCTCCACATCAAGAACCGCTGGAAGGGTCAAAGCGGTCTCACTTGGATGATGTTGACTTCTGGTACGTTGTGGCACTCTGAGGTGATGTCCAGAGGGTGAGTGTCGTTGCTGGCGATGATGAATACGATGGAGGAAGAACTGAAGGTCACCCTCTTTTTGGGCCGGTCTGCTCGGCTCTGTGACATCACAATAGGGCGTACAGGATGTTCGATGCGGGCGAGGGGGCGGTCCTTAATGTTTTGCTGCAGACTGGCCAGCCGAGAACACAACAGCTGCAGCATGCACCTTCGAAACTGACCAATCAGAAATAAAGGAAAGAAAATCCAAAAACATGTATTTAGGATCTATATATTCTGTAATATGAAAATAGCCAAAATGAAAATGATTCTAGCACAATATTCTGCCGATTTCTGAAGATAAATGTTGCCGACTAGGTCTGGAGCAATTCCACATTGATAAATAAAGGAAAATAAACAACAGGCATTGAAACTGGAAACACAAAAAAACTATTTAATTATTCACTTAAAAATGAACTTAAATTATTAATATAAAACACTCAATGTCAACAGCTCTGTCACACTCTGCAGCTAAACTTTTGCATAATATTAACACGAATCCCCTCCTTCACCCCACCCCCCACTTGGCTATCAGAAGTGCGTGACCCGCTCTGACCTTTCTGCTCATGAAAGCGTAGATGAGGGGATTGTACGCGGTGCTGGATTTGGCAAAGAAAGAGGGAATGATGGCGACCGTAGGAGAGACCATGCTCTTCCTGCCGAAAGCCTCCAGCATTGAGACCACAGCGTAGGGCGTCCAGCACACCAGGAAACACGAAATCATCATCAGGAACATCACGGCCACCTTTTTCTCATAGCGCAGAATCTTTATGGTCTGAACAGTCTGCAAATCCTGAACAGAACGCAACTGTAGAAGAGAACAGCAAACAATAAACACTCCACAGAACTTTCTGACTAGACTAGACTAGACTAGACTAGACTAGACTAGACTAGACTAGACTAGAGACTACAATACAATACAATACAGTACATTGCTCTGACCAAATCTTAGTGATCCTATAGGAAACAAAAATCAGAGATGATCTTTTTAATATCTAAATTATTTCTCCTAGACAACAATGAGATTAAATTGAGAGCAAATGGAAACATTTGCTTAAGTCTCCTTTGTCTCACATTTTTCCTGAGAAAGACCCAGAAATCAGAAGAGATCTCAACAATGTCTCAAACTGACCTCAGATTCACAGATAAACATTAATTCTGTAACGTTTTTAAAACATTCCACTAACAACTTCAGAATGTTTTTGATATACATGCTATATCTAATCTTAAAGTCTTATTAATGTTACTGCAAGAACATTGTTTGATAAGTTTGAGAGAACTTTTAGTGAACGTTCCCAGCCGATGCTGCAACTTCCTTTTAACAGGTAGTTTGTTACATGACACTATATATTTATTAAATATCCATCTGCTGATCAGCCACATCGTGGTTTCATGTAGCGCCCCATTAAAAGCATCATGTCCAAGAAAACCATTATGCCGTCTCTCTAATTAAAACTAAATATTGCATCTGATTCATGAAGTCACTTATTATCATCACACAGCTGCTGTTTAAATGCAGCAGTAAAATGTGCTGAGTCTTACTGAGCTCTGAGCCCTGACATACTGAACACAGAACTGGGTTACCAGCGGGAGCGCCTGTTGATGGGAATAGCTGCTCTAAGCTTTTGCTTGTAATCATTTTGGTAAAGTTTGGCATTAAAGACTCAGTTTGGTAAACTGGGTGACTTTCTGAACCTTATGTAATGGCCATTATTGTATGCAGGAGCTGCATTCCCTCATGCTGTGCATCAATTACATTTGTCATACAGTAAACAAGTCTATGACAGCACTTACACACACAAACCCTGTTATTGATTCACCGATTCAATAATCAATGTATCCAATGAATTGATTTATTCAAGTGTTTTTTGGGTAGTTTGGGGCACACTGATCCCAGCTAACAATTTTAAGTTGCCAGAATGTTTCCCTAATATTACCATTAAGTAACAAAAACATAAATGTTATTTTGAAAGTTCTAGGAACGTTTAAAACGTCCAATGTTTTAAACATTGTATTAACATACATTGTACACACAAACTAGACACTGTAGCGGTGCCAGTAGAAGCGCTGTCAGAGCATTTAGTAAATGTTGCATCTGCAAACACAGAAAGGCTGAGTTTGGATGATTAAGGAACCCCTGCTGTGCCCCAGCGTTGATCTAAGAGCAGGAATACCGACACTGTGTCTCTGTGGGGGTGTCTATGTACTTGCAAAAGAACAAGCTGTTCCCCCGGCCTGACACAGAGCTGTAGGGATTTAACACTACAAAGTAATGACTTGCATTCTGAAGTTAGTAAGTAGTTCACCTGCTCAAATGCATATTTATTAAAGGTGCAGTAAGCGGTTTCTCAAAAACGCTCTTGATATTTGAATCGACACTCAAACATACACACTTCACCGCTCCGCCTTCAAAATAACAAACATGCAACACAGGTAACGACAAACAATTGTTGTACACGCCCCCTATTTCTGATTGGCTACATGAGTGTTATGGTGTTGTGTGGAATGGTCTGATCCATTTAGTTTTTTCTCCTATTTATAAAACCAGGATATATATATACACATATATATTCAGCCTTCCACTGACGATTTTCGTTTTCAAAGCTAGCTTGCTTTCGTTAGTGTCTCTGAAATCTTTAATGACAAAAAAGAATTATGAGTGCACCTTAAAGTGTTTATTCCACTCGATTGGAGCGTTAACACACTAACTGATTAACCTCGCAATAATCACATTCTCATAATCACTGCAGAGTATTTTACAGCAGTTATATCAGCAGATAATAACCCAACAGGCCTGCTCTCCCTCACCCGAGTGACACACTCGATAAAATCTGATGGAGAGAAGCCGTGCCCATGAAAACCACAAGCTATTTATGTGCACGGTCATCATCTCCCCTTTATTTATGGAAGGCACCTTCAGACAATAAGCTTTGAGTTAAAAGGGCCCGTCATACAGCAGAGCCCTGGCCCTCTGTGCTGTTCAATCACAGCAGATTGATGGTATGTTTGTAAAAGAACAAGAGAGAGTAATTAAGGTCATGATGACAAATGGAAGATATAGTGACGAGCAACATACAAATCACAAATCTAAACGAGATCACGGCTGGCCACGAGAAAAGCTTTTGAAAACTGAAATGACACAATGAAGGGGCCAGAAATGTCCTCTGTGCAATTATTTCAGGCTGCTTCAAACGAAAGCATTTCAATGGAAAACAATCAATGCTGCGTACAGAAACATGTACACAAGTAAATCTGTTCTAAAATCTAGAGAAAGGTTTCTTACTGTTTAAGGCTTATACAGACAGCTGCCTTACCCATATAGATGATACCTTGCCATGGAAATCAGTAACAAACTGATTTGTGACTTTACAACTTCACTTACCACACAAAAAGCCCTTTTGTTGTTAAATGTACTCGAGACACTTGTTGTTTTTAGACTGTACATACGATTGCAGTAGTTTAATATTAACATGTTAATGGTCATACAAATGCACAAATATAGGATAAAGAGTTATTTGTCATTAAATACATCTAAACCGGTATCCTGCATGACCTCACTGAGCTGAGAGCGTTCTGGGTTGATTCTACTTTTGAGGGATATGTGCAACGTTTTGACTTTTTGATAATTTGGCAGAAACGGTCTTAAGGCTGCATAATTTTTGCACTCCGCTTCTCTTGATGTGTTCAAGGGAATTTTTCTATTAATCTTTTTCCCTGAGGTCCACTTATGAACGTTAGTGAAGGCGTCGACATGTGAATGTGGTCATGAATGAATAAGTTTAGGACATTTTCCACAGCTCACTTACAGTAAATGGTCTTACTGAAGTGGGGAAGAAATTTAAATTTTATTCCATAAATGTATAAAAAAGCCCTCATAAGGACAGAAAATTACACACATGTAAGAAAACCATCTCACCATTCTCACTGTATACAAGATGTTTCCATAGCAATAGGCCATGACGCCCACAGGGACGAAGTAACATCCAAGCAGAAAGAAGAGAATGAAGGAAGCGTCATTAGGATCTTTGGAAGCCCAGTCGAGAGAGCAGCCCAGCTGATGGACCTCCAGCGTGTAACGGTTCCACCCCAGCAGAGGAGCTCCGGTCCAGGCTAAAGAGTACACCCAGATGTGTGTGATGGCTCTCCAGGCCCAGGGGAAGTCAATGACCTTGGCATGAACCACACGGATGTAGCGCTCATACGCCAGGCCAGACAGAGTCATGATGGAGACGATGCCTAAACGGACGGAGAACATGCCAGCCATCAATTTTAGGTTGCAAGAATGTTTCCCTAACATTTCCGTTAAGTAACAAAAATGTTATTTTGAATGTTCTAGTAACGTTCAAAATGTCAATTTATTTTGGACGTTGTATCAATGTTATTCTTTGGCTCTAAGAACGTTATTTGAACATTTTATTCTGTAAAGCAAATCTGCAACATTTTGTAGTGTCACACTAACAACTAAATGTTTTTGATATATATTTTATTCAATGTTCTCTCCCTTTATGGCATCAGTCCAATTTGTTTCAACACTTGTAATACAATCATTTTCCACCCTCTCTCTGATTTTACTTTTTTATTTGTACATGTTATGCACTTATTCAAAGTGACTTTTATACAAAACTGCATTCAAGCTTAATTTTTGATCAGTACGTCGAACTTGCAACCTTTTCCCCTGTAGAATCTGTATGAATCATTCACAAAAAATTAGTACTGAAACGTTTACAGTATTGAGAATCATACTGTACAATATTACCATGATGTATAAACAAATCCTTCACAATTGAATTCAATTCATACCGCTTTGCATTACAGCAATAAAAAACCGTCCACGTTCAACACATGACAGCAGAGGTTACATTTCTAGAAGTAACTGCATTTCTAAATGTAACTGCAGCATCCCCAGAGAAATACAGACATATTCACCCAATTATCCAGACACCCACAGTCCTCTGTGACAGAGGCAGGCCGGTGGGAACCGCCACCAACATGCTTCTGCTGTCACTTCAGATTCACACAAACCTCCTTATTCACACAAATCTCCTTGAAGCTGACCTATTAAATGTGATACATTATCCAATTTTAGCCTCTGGCTAAATTGTAAACATGTACATGCTTCAAGACACAAGAAGTGATTAGAAAATTGTAGAGTTCTGTATTGTACAAACAACCATTTAAAGAAAACCATACAGCACCTGAGGAAGGAGTTAGCTATAGTTTGCTAACCATGCTTGATTATACACTGAGCTTTATCTAATCAAAACTGCAGCTTTATTTCAATTCCTCAAACTGTCATTGGACAAATAAAAATGGAGGTCACAGACACAAAAGCTTCTGCGTGCAACAGAAGCATCAAGCCATTCTCATCTTCAAATAGGTCAGATACCTGCAGGACAATACCAGTTCATTCATGCGTGATCTTCTGGTTTCTGAATAATCTCTGGTGTGCCCTTGGGAAAAAGCAGGTGTTTAAAATTAATTTTGCCTTCATAAATGTGATTGTGGTGCTTTCCACAATCCACGTCCTCTCACAGATGCATGGTTGATAATCTGCGGTGGCTATTTCTGGATCATTAAAGCTTCATTACCCGACTCTGAGTTTATCTTGCCCTGCGCCAGATGGACTTTCTTCAATAAATGTGTCCTAGTTGTTTACTGACGCTTGGGGTTGTTTACTTCCTTTGCCTTTTGTTGTTAAAGATTATTTAGAGCAAATAATATGGCATATAATTGATTAGATGAGGAAACCATAAACCTCATTTATTTAATGAGCTTAACTGGATAAACATTGTGTTAGCAAGGCAAAGGCTATGGGTTCGAAGCCCATGAAACACACTTGTCAAATGTATAGCTTGAATGCACTGTTAGATGCCAAATAGCATAAATGCAAATATAGTGTTTTATAATCTTTATAGTTAGCACAGTTCCTTGTGAGAAAATATCTCAAGAGAGATCTTTAATATCTTGATTGTTTCTCCAGCATCTTAAGATTATACTCATGAGAAGAGACAACAGTAATCTCATATGTGTCTCCTAAAGAGTTCCAGTAGAGATCTCCACAGCATCTCATCCTGTGCTCAGATTTCCTAACATTACCAAAACCTGCAATTAAAAGTCAGAGATTTTAATAATAATGAGCAAATTATCTGAGCTATTTACATTTATTTGGTCAAGACTTTTTCGCGCAATGAAGAAAAAATCGAGAAATGTTGATACTTAAATAAAACATAAGCTCTGACCTATATCTGAAGCAATGCCATTGTGTTTTTACGCATCGCACATTTTAAGACTGTCAAATGAATTAACTAATGCAGTTTAAAGAGGGCACGTAAATGCTTTCCAGCTGTCCTTGCGCCACTCAAAAATTAATATTTATAAAACAATAAAATAAATAAATAAACAAAAAAGACGGGCAATGAGACCAAGCGTCTAAACACACAACACAATTATGCAACTTATTCCTCATATTCCGCCATCGATCGGTGTTTATGAATCAAACGTTTGGGTGCAAAACGCATGCAAAACTCACCGAATAAACTGTTGCTGAATCCATCCCACACACACGTGGCGGAATTAAAGATCCATCCCCGCTTCACGCACGAGACGAACGTGAAATTGATGCCGGTGACGGACACCAGCAGATCGCTGACGCTTATGTTCACTATCAGTAAATTAGTTGGTGTTCGGAGTCTCTTGAAACGGTAGTACAGAATGATCACGATGATATTGTTACAGAAACCCAGCACACCAATAGATCCGATCGTGAAACTCAAGAGTTTGTAAGTTTCGTCGGCGAAAACGTAATTCTGCAGGTTGCTCTCAATCGGCGTTTCATTAACGGAATTCATTTCTTTTCTAAGTGGCGGTCCAACATGGTGACAGAGACTCGCGATGATCAGTGACCTGATTCGCCGGCCCGTCCGGGAGGAACCGGGGCAAGTGATGTTAGTTCAGTGTGTCAGTAATGGTACTTTCTCACGCGCACCCGCGTCGGTGAATGAACGCGCACGAGCGGCTCCAGCCGTCCTCATGAATGAGCGCGCGCTGAGTTCCGCTGATGTTATGAGATGTTATGATCACTAATGGCATTGAGGGTGATGTTCTGCATGTCGTGCGCTGTTATAAACACTAATAATAACAATGTCCTGAATGTAATGCGCTTTTGTGACCATTATTGACGCTATATAATGCGCTGAAGTCCTAAAGTCAGATTAATACACTTTTTATTTAGTATTCAAATACTGGCATGTTTCGTCTGTTAAAAAAGGCTATTTTTTCAATAGCAAGAGATTAAGAAAATTAGCAAAATCCAGAATGTAACTAGATATTTACGATTTCACAAATGTGAGAGTTTAAGAATTTATCACGCATTAGTCATGCAGAGCTGTGAAAAACAGTACGTGTTACTTTAAAGACAGAGTAGGCGATTTTTATCATACATTTTTTTTGTTATGCTGGTTGAAAGTCTCCTCACATCCTTATAGCAATGACTGAGTGCTCTAAATATATTTATATTAATATACATCTTATGTGGAAGGCACAGGACTGTAAAATGTTTGTCCATTCATTGCTTTCGGTCCGGAGGGAATGATAGGGTGTTTTACTTGCCTGTCACGTTATGTTTGATTTATGTGTCGGAGGAGGCGTGGCTTTGGATATCACTCTGAAGGGAGGGCGGGATCTTATGCTTTCAAAGCTAGATTGCTATGGCTAGCCTCGGAAATTTAACCTAGCTTTAAGAATCTAACCCTTAAAACCTTTTTCTGTCAGTTCCTTCAGTAAAGGTCATGAACTTCCAAGGTTCAATACAGTTTATTTTCCAGAAATGTGAAGGTGGATAACTGAAGTATTTGTGAAGGTTTGGGGACCTTCAGCGTTCAATAGTAACACTTTCTAGTGCTCAGTAACTAGATTGATCATCCTGAATATTCCACCTTCTCTTTTTGAGAAAGTGTGTGTATAGAAGGCGAGGGTCGTACCATGAAAGAAATCCTTGATCTTTTGAAATAAAACAGTAAGTAAACACAATTTTAACAAGAATTTAAATGACTTACAGAAATGCTGTCCAAAGAAAACATTAAAATTCAAAACCGAAACTTTTGGTGCTGTCACAAACGTTAAAGTTCAAGTTGTAATCTGTTATTCTAGTCCTTTTAGTCTGTTTTTTTATGAAGACACAGTGTCACCGAAGCATCACGCGAAACAGAAATATAGTATAAGATATAATAGCGGTCCTGAACATGGCACATTTGACAATAATTATAACAATAAACAATATATACACAAACAACAAATCTAGGAATTTACAGTCAGGGTTAACTCAGGGTTAACAGATGAACACATGACTGCCCACATTAACAGCTCGGTAATAACTGTCTTCATGCACCATATGCACCATAACCAGTAACCATAACCAGTGTGTAACACCTGCACCTGCATATCCTTCTAAAGGATCTCAGTGTTGAAAAGAGTCTAACGTTTATTTATATACAGCTTCAGACAGAGGGTACAAGCTGCAAGATGAGATGAGATGTAATTTGTCTTATTTTGAGTGCATCCCTTGGGATTGTCTGATTTTTGGTTTGATTTGGCAAAGCTGAACAATAAAATAACGCTTAATAACGCTCCTTCGGTCAAAACTACACTTCATATTATATGTTAAAAAACTGCGTTCAGGCTGCAAAATATAATTAGAATAACCTCAGATACAGCCACAAAGGTGACTGCTTTTGTTTCCCTAATTACGAATATGCAAATGAAGTACAGGTGACGATCCGGGTGTATCATCATCATTAATAATGTTCCCACAGCTCGAACGACATGATTGGTTCAGTGGACTCAGAGCTCATTATGTCAACTCTTATCTTCTCGACCTTGATTTTTGACTCCTCTCTTAATGTGCATGTGGATGTTGGTCTCAGCGCATAGCAGAACAAAGGATTTGCATTATAGATCATTAAACAAACATGCACATATACAAAGTGTGCAGTTATTCACCAGGTTTTGGTCAGCTGGCTGTGGGCTCCTGACCGCGCCGGTTTCCGGATTTCTTATTCTATAGAGAGACAGACAGCAAGATTTAAAAAGGAAGTATATATGAAGCATTTAAAATTTTTATAAAAGAGTTCCCTTCTGAAGTTCTACTCCTCACAGATCTGTTTTGGCACTGATGGCGAAAGTATATTAATATTTTACAAACATATAAACATCATAAACAACGATATACATCGTTAATTCATATATTGACATAACATTAAATGAAATCAAGTGATTTTTCATTTTATTTTCCCTAGCTAGTGATATTTCCTGTTGTTTTAAGTTACTTTCACAGCTCTGGAGAAATAATTATTTATTTACAAGCCTTTCCAAGAACTTTCCGCATGAAAACAATGAAAAATTCAAGTCTGCTACATCTGTCAAGTCTCATGCGCACTTGTGCACATTCAGAGATGTCACACAAGTTTGACACCAATAAAGTCAAATGCATTTAATTAGGTTGTCTGAATACGCGTTTACATTTTTTTAAATTGAATGTTTCTGAGATTTACAAGCTTTGCCAAAGATATTCAAAAAATAATAAAAATTATGTTCCGTTTTAAAAAATGCTAATTTAACATTTTGTGCAATATATCTATATTAATATTTCTTGAATTATAAAGTGGAAGTCATGTGGACTACTTTTATGGGTCATTTCTGAAGCTTGACGGCTCTAGTTATTCTACACCTTTAGTGTATAAAAACAACAGACACTCTGCACCCGGTTTACCCATTAATCGTAATATAACCTAAATGAACTAAATTAATTCATCAGTGACAGATGCTTGTCCTGATGTGAAACTCTCCTGATGACTCAGTTTCACATGCTGTGTGTTTTCGGTGATCACCTAGAGAAGACGTTCCCTCACTCATCTCACACAGCTCTGGAAACTGGGTCATTACATCTATGCATCTACACTCTCTCTCTCTCTCTCTCTCTCTCGTTTTGTCTGTGTCTTTTTAATAAGACGACTTTTTACAGTGTACAGCCGAGCACAGTGACTGCTGAATGAAGTCTAAATATGAGAAGTTGGATCTGAATGGGTTTTCTCAATGGGGAGAACATCTACACACTGGCCCAGTTCCCTCTCGCATCTCCTCCAGACCATTCCGTATATACCCACTGAAGCCACAAAATGCCATGCTATGTTTAGATGATGGCAGGTCTGCCCTTTCCAGGCTGATGTACCAGTCTTCAGATCACATGAGAGATCAAAGCTGGTTTCAGAGGAACAGAAGAGGGAAGTTCATCCTCTTCACAAGCATGATATTTGCTTAAATGTTATTTAAACACGTCTCACATTTACAGCTCGAAACGGATATCAAGACAGCTACAAAACTCAACTGCATCTAATCACCACAGAACATCAAGGAGGAAAGTGTGCGAGCCTGGAGCATTTATTTGATAAGCCAAAAGATGATCCTCATTTGATAAAAGAGGACAATTAAAAAAATGATAAAACATTCCACATTAATGTGTCTTTAGAAGCGGAAGATATTTTAATTTATTTTACCTTTAATGTCTTAAAGGCTCTTAACGTTCTAAAATAATCACCAAGTAAAGTGATTATTTTAGGGGACATGAGAAGCACAGGAATATAAAATGTTTGTCCAATCGTTGCATTCAGTCTGAATGTCCTACTTGCCTGTCAAATTATGTGTATAATTGATCATCAAAAACGTACAGACGTTACAGAATAAAAAATGCTGGAATGGCGGTCTTATAACCAAGCAACAACATAACACAACAAATAAAGTTCAGTCAATGTCCTTAGAACTTTCAAAATAACAAGTTTGAATGTTTTTGTAACCTAATGGAAACGTTAACTGCGTTAATTCTGTGTGTTATATAATCACACTGTCTTTGTCTCTGTGTTCTATATATACTGGCGGACTGGGATGAATTATATTACATCAGCACCATGACTGATAAAATGGGTCGTAATTTGAATAAGCAAATAGCTGTCACCTAACAAGACCAAAAAATGCAAAATCTAACGCTTGCCTCTGCAGATTTTCTCAGCTTGTCTCACCAAATAAGGCAAAGCAAACGGTGAGGCATTGATCAGAAAACCAAAAGTTCTTTACATCAGTTTTATCTCTGCCATCCTCTGCCTGTGTCTCCTGATTTGATTTCTTATCTGTTGATGTACTTTTGGGTCAAAGAGAAAACGTGACCTTTTTCCAGAGATTTACTTCACTGCTGATTTGCTGCTGATAATTGATCAGATGACCTGTTAAACAGCGCAGTGTGTCAAACCGCGGTCTCTTTTCTACATTTTCCAGCTAGTTTATTTACCTGCTAGTTAGTTAATCATTTAACTAGGCAAAATCATGTCTAGAACACTAAGTTTTACAATGACACTTTGGCACAAGTTTATTTAAAACCTTATCGGACCCCAAAATGAAAACTCCAGATACTTCAAACTTTCAAAAGCAGCTGTGTGGTCGAACAGGTTAGTGAGTGAACAGGCCGAGCAAAACAAATTCTAGAGGTCAGAGTTGTTTACGTAGGTTTTTAGCTACACAAGTTCAGATGGAGACTGCAGACTTTGTCTTGAGGGTCAGGACTGTTTTTGAAAGCACGGAGTCATTGGACTCACTGTGATTCTTTTTGTAATAGTGTGGGTGGATGTCAGCCAAATCTTTAACAGAGAAAATTACACATCTGTTACCCGGCTAACAGGAACATTCTCTGAACGTTCTCTAAATGTTGATACAACATCTTAAAAACTAGATGTTTTGAGCGTTTCAAGAACATTAAAAATAACATTTTTCATGTTTTTGATGTTTGTGCATATACAATTATATATAATATATATATATACACGTATAACTATATACACGTATTCTGTGTGATGTTTATATAGGTTGATTTCACTGGAAAATATACATTTCACAGGAACAATGAACATCCAGACCGGCTCGAAACAGCAGCATTGGCTCAACCAATTGGGTGAGTTTGGCAGCGGAGCTATTTTAAATTCAGTTTGGTGACGCTGGTGGTGCAGAAATTACACGCTTCACCTTTAATACACTGCATTTGTGTCACCGTTCTGCCGCACTGTTTTCTTTTCACGCTCTCCTCCTGTCCCTGTTTCTCAATCTCACTCGCTCTTATTCTCGTCTCTCTCTCACCTCTGTGACTCTAACATGAAAAGGCTTTACTGGATCCTCAGAGATCCACTGTGTCTATCCACCATCTGTCTCTCTATCCATTATCACTTCGGCCAGTCACCTCCATACACTCGTTCCTGACAGATCATGATGCTTTGTGCTGTTGCTAGCAAAACAAAGATAACAATTCACACTAAATGCTACTTAACCCCCCCCACACACACACTTGCATTTGGTTTAATAGACGTATATGATTTTTATATTGAGCTAATCAAATTGTCTGTCCCCTAGCTGTAACCTCACTTCTCAACTTAACCCTCATAGAAAACCTTTGCCATGTTTTATTCAAGCAAATAGATTTAAGCCATTTGGAAGTGTCCTCGTAAACCATGTTTACATAGTTATACATGTAATTGTACACATGCCCTCATAAACCACATATACCAGTACACACACACACACACAGAATAACATACACAGTTCCACAGTTTTCTAAAGCTGTTCAGCACTGTTACTTCCTCGTCTCTTTTCTGTGTGACAGACAGGATTAAAGAGTCTCTGCTCTTGTATCGACTCCGACATGATGATTCAAGCGTGTCTGTTCTGCAGAATTGCTCCACCAACCCTCCGTTAAATGAAAAACATATTCCACATCCCTCACAGGAACCGCTTCACACTCACAACACTGAAGTAGATTGATTCACTCCGAATGACCGAGGATCACAATCCTACAAACCTGTCGACATCAGGAAGAGTCATACAAGAAACAATTACAGATTGAGACACAATGTACAAAAGAAAGTCTCAAAAGACAAGAGGCTACCCAGCTAACAGGAGACGTTCTCAAAAAACGTTCCCTAAAAGTTCTCTCAAAGTTATAAAAAATCTCTTGCAGTAAACGTTAGTACAATGTTTTGCTAATGTTATAAATCACATCAAAATGTTATTCTAAGGTTGTAAGTGGTATTTCTTAAAAATGTTACTGAATTAAATGTTCAAATAATGTTCCTTAAACTTTCAAAATAATGTTTTTGTTACTTAATGGAAATGTTACGAAAACATTTGTACAACCTAAAATTGTTACCTTGGTATGTTCTGTCTTAAAGCTAAAGCATGTCATTTGATTTGTAGTTAATGATATTTCTCATCTGCTACGCCATGACTAGCTATTTTTTGAACGCACAAACGCGTCTTGTGCGAGCAGAACCTAGCGCTGTGGAACTGACAGATTTGTGACCTAAAAACTGAAGTTTATTTTGTTGGTAAAGATTTGATTTTCTACACACACTGATATAGGTTAGCACACATGAGGATGATGAAAGCATAAGAGAGCAGGTCACAGGAAATCTGGTGAGGGGGGAAATAATATCCAGCAGCACCTCTTGCAAACAGATCTCTTTGTAAAAGTCAGGTAAATGTCAGGCAACAGTGAATGTTCTCAGAACAGCAGCTAACGTTATTATAAAAAACATTATTGGTTAGTGGAAGGTTTACATAATAAAAAATGTTTTGAGAATTGAGTCATGTTTTTAAAACCAAGCAATAACATGAATACAATGCTTTTAACGTTCCTAAAATGTTTCAAATAACATTTTTAATGTTTTAGTTACTATAATTACAACCTATAATTGTTAGCTGGGTCCGTGGTCAGGTGACCAGTTCCCTCATGTCCTTCCTCTGATCACTCAGTGCTGGCTAGACGTGCCTTTTATTTATGAAGATGCGATGAAACCTTTACACATGACCTGATTTACCGGAGTGGGATGTGTTCAGTGTCGCCAGATCTCTCTACAAAACACAAGCCAAAAAATAAAGCCAAAATAAGAGACCGGGGGTGGAGGAGCTGGCTGATGCTTATGATTCAAAGAGAACTGTGATTGTGTTGTGCTAATTTATTGTAGCAAATATTTGCAAAAAGAAAATATTACATTTCGTTTAGAAGGTGTGTTAAATGTTTCATGTTTCATGTTTCAACTGGCCACCTAACTTAAAGAATAAAATCTCAGTCTATATGCTGTGCCAAAAAAATGTACACACACACACACAATTTAATAATTTCCCTCGTGGGTTCTGTTGACTGGTCCCCACAATGTAGGTGTGTGAGACTTGGGATGGTGTGATGGTGTGTTACCATCCTTGTTTTTCGTGTCCACACACCATCACACACACTTCACATATCACTGGGACAGGGAAAAACAAACACAGGTGGGTAAACAAACAATGGTGACTAATGATGTCATGTACTGTAGAATGCGGTTCAGGTGGCTGATGGGGATATTCCACCGTTGTGGCTGTTCAGACTTTGTTTGTAATACAAACTCTGGCAAGCATGTGTGTCCTGGAAACTACTATACTATAACAAGTTACTATAACAAGTTACTTAAAATAAGAGGACACGGCAATAGTTATGTACATTTACGCAGGATTCTCTTTCAGCTTGATGTCGACCTGATTTACACGCAGTATGACAAAAATCTAAAAACAGATTTCTAAAAAAAACAGTTCCGCTCAGAATAGGCGAAATAAAGTATTTAAGAGGGCTAAATTGCCCAAAATAACATCTTAAAGCCTTCTGCATGACAGCACCCTATCTCCCTCAGGACTAGTACGCTACTGAACCCAGTGCTGTAATCTGATTGGCTGACAGCAACAGCACCAAAATAAATGTTCATACAGGAACACATCCTACTTCAGTAAATATCTCTGGGGTTCAGAATGACCTTGTGAGGTGGTGGTTGATGGCGGCGTGGCATTTATTGTGTTTTATGGCCATTTTGCCTGGAGAGAATGAGAGGGATAATTAGGATGAGGTGACTGGACTACAAGATACTGGACCTAAATTAAAAGCGCCTCATTCCAGCACGACTGGAGAGTATGAATCAAATTTTAATTGTGACTTGCAGACAAGATTCAATATTACATTTTTAAATTTAAGGAAGCAGAATGAAAATGAAATAACTGCTGTAGAGTCGCAGTTTAAAATAATTGAACAAAAACAGTATCAACATATCATACAAACAACATATCTGGTGTTTATAGAAATATTGGATTAATATTAGATACAATCTAAATAAATAAACAGAAAAAGTTCCGTTCAGAAAGTCTCAGATAGATGTCAAGAAGTTTTGGTTTGATTCTGTCACTGACATCCCCTGACATCTGAAATCTGTCTCTGTCTCACGCTCAAACAGTTTCTGACAGGAGCTGATCGATATGTGAAAACACAGGTTGTCTAACATGTCTTTCCTTCCTGTTTCTTCTCCTTCATCCCCCTTTCTCCCAGCTACTGTTCAACATTCTCATTCCTGTCATTCATTTGTTTTTCTGTCCTCTGTTCCCAGCGCAGCATCATGGA
The DNA here is from genome assembly GCA_036877585.1 of Botia kubotai. Lineage (NCBI taxonomy): Eukaryota > Metazoa > Chordata > Actinopteri > Cypriniformes > Botiidae > Botia > Botia kubotai. The sequence goes on along the minus strand of JAZGTI010003558.1, from coordinate 860 downwards.
TCGCAGCCTCTCGTAATTACATTGGGAAGTGTCACAGAGCAGCATTACGATGCAGAGGATGTCTTGACATTAGGATGGTAATCCATACTGAGCTCCTGTCAGACTCACTTTCCTCTGGAGGCATCGTGGAAATGATTTGCCTGCTCAGCCTGTTCAGATTCCGCTCGGTGTTCCGATCCGTTGGAGGGAATGATAATGAGGAATTTGCATGCATGGGCCCGGAGAGTGACCTGTCCTTTCTGCATGCCAATATCCCTTCACTAATACAGGAAACCTACTGAGGTTGTTTATACCATTTATACCATTATTCTGTTGAATACATCATTAGAGTTTTACTTGCTTGTTTGATATGTGTGTGTAATATATATATATATATATATATATATATATATATATTCCCTTGCTCTTAGTTATCTTTTAATGGGCCTAAATTAAGGTACTGTCATATCAAGAGCTGCACAGACGATTTTGAAATAGAAGGTGCAAAATAATTACTGTGAGAGTCTAATCAACTTGCTCAACTCCAATTTAACAGATCAGTGATCAGAACGGGGGCTCGTGGCGTGTGGTGACGCAGTGAACTTCAAAAAGTTTCACATGAGCGAATCAAAAGTGAAGAGAGGAAGAAAACTGAACCAATCGCACTCATCCAAAACACAACACTGCGTGCGAGTTTCATCACACTGACTGTCGACCCTCTCTCTCTACACTCACAGCTCAATCGCTTGTTTATGCCACTGCATGAAATGAAAATGAATTATATCTGTTTGGTGCACGAACAGCATAATTAAGCAGCACCGTGTTGATTTTAAAAGGCACATTCTTTTGATCTTTAACATTAAAGTCCATGAAAATTCAAC
>JAZGTI010003557.1:10986-30960 GCA_036877585.1 Botia kubotai | reverse complement strand
TATCTGTGCATTTGTTTATATAATAATTTTAAATGACAAATATGATAGGAGAAGATATTAGGGCCCTGATCTTTTGTAAACACAATATTGTTCCACCCTAATGACTTTATACTCCTGACATAAGCACATTTACTGCTTTGATTGGTAGTTAATGATTCTTCAGCCTGTTAAAATCTCTGTCATCACAGCCCTCATAATGATTGTTTAATCTTTCCCCATGAGGAGCTAAAGATTCAGCCTCTTAAACATGTTACATCAGGGTCCGACTTCTCTCTCTCTTCTAATGGATAAAGCCTCTTAACTCATGTGCAGAACTACTTTAAACCTCTGTTTTCCCGCAGGTAAAGTTCTGGTCTCAGCACATTTCCTTTATCCTTGTGGGAATCATCATAGTTACATCCATACGAGGCCTTTTAATCACACTTACCAAGGTAATGAGACATAAACGGTTTTCTTCCACATACGAAACGTGTTTGTGTGGGCGTCTCGGTTCAGCCGATGTAGTGTGAGGAGATTATCCTCATCTGCTGCAAGGTGTCACCCAAGTTCAGTTTCTGAGGTTTAATGGCATTTAGACCACGAAATAATGCAGTTCGGACTAATCAAACGGTTTTGTTTACAGTTTTTCTACGCCATCTCCAGCTCCAAGTCCTCCAATGTCATTGTGCTTGTCTTGGCTCAGATCATGGTGAGACACAATATAAATTATTCAGAAAACAACTGCTTTTAATAAAGATTACTCTTGATTATTTAAATCCAAGGCCAGTTTATAAGATAATATTTGACAGTTTTGAGATTATCAGCATCTGCCAACCTGCAAACTAGATGTACATTTTTTGGCATATAAGCCATTAAAATAACTATATGGGTCAAGCACTACTTCAGACATGTCCATAAAGCATCAAGATGCAGATAAAAAAATGTTTGGCTGATACAGATAGTTAAAGTATTTGGTTGGTTGATTACAGCATTCTAAAATCACATGCTTCAGGTGAAATTAATTAGCAAGATAACCTAATATACAGTGGAAAAATCATACCCTGGCCCCCAGTGTTAATGGCTAGCAATGATATGTTTCACCATAAACACAGTGAGTGTCATGTGTCTCTACAGGGAATGTATTTTGTCTCATCTGTGCTCCTCATGCGTATGAGCATGCCCTTGGAGTACCGCACCATAGTGACTGAAGTGCTGGGGGAACTCCAGTTTAACTTCTACCACCGGTGGTTCGATGTGATCTTCCTGGTCAGTGCCCTCTCCAGCATCCTCTTCCTCTACCTGGCCCATAAACAGGCACCTGAGAAGCACATGACCCTGTGACCTCACAAGTGACCTCATCAGAGGAGGCAGAACAGACTGAAGTGTCTTTCTTTTGTATTTTTTAAGGGACTTTAATGCTGCCACCCTGTAATGAGCATTTAATTTGGGTCTGTATTTCCTGAATCAGGAGGGGACTTGAGACTTTTTATGTGGACTTTGGCTCAAATCAGTGGTATTGGTTTTGCCGTCTTATTTGGATCAACCATATGAATGAAGAGGACATGTAATTTTTCTCACTTTTCTCACATTGTCTTTTTATGGGTGACTAAGCATAAAATATCCTAAATCATGTATTATTGTGTTGTCTAAATGGCTGTTTTTATTGATCGGACTATCATATACCTATACTGAGATCTGCATTAGCTATATACTGCTGTGAGAGTCTTGGATCATTTTTTGGTGAAAAACAAACCATCCCCACTAAGTTGTTGTCCTACTATGAGATCATAATGACACATAGTTTATCACAAATTACACTTATGTCACCTACATATTACACAAATTACACTTATGTCACCTAAAAAGATCTTTTGAGAAAGATCAGCTGACCTGTTGGACTCTTGTTTTTCTCTTGGACTGTTAATTGTTAATTTCATTCTGTGTTGATCATTTCTACTGAAGAATTGTACTGATTAACATATTAAAACTGTATGTGAGAGTATTGCCAATTTTCTACTGGTCATAATTCACTGTGGTAAGAGTGTGTGTGGTTAAGGTTATTTAATTCTTTTTGAGCTATTGCAGAATCTGCAATATGTTTCTCTGTGTTAAACTGAGATGAATGCTTTTAATATAGGCACTGAATGGAGCAGCGTCTGTGTGAGTGATAGTCAGAATTCAATTAAAAGTCTTTTCAAGCATGCCCACTGTTTCCTAAAAAGATAGAAAGGATTTAACATGATTAGACAAGTCTCGTGTAGTCCTTGTGGTCTTACACTGCAGTGATTTTATTCCATACATTTACATTTAGTCATTTGTAAACGCTTTCATCCAAAGTGACTTACAAACGGGTATAGAGGTGTAGAATCCACCAGAAATTAAAAACATTCTGTAAAATAAATTAAACAGCAGTATGCATTGTCTAAAAGACTATAATTGCTTTTACATTTTCAAAAAGTGCCTATTTTATTTAAATAACTATAAAAGCATTGTTTGTCTTTGAATAACTTACTACAGTGGACAAGTCCTTAAATACCATGTATATATCAAATACTTGTAAAATACTACAGATGTGTACTATTTGAAAATACTCTCAAATACTACAGATGTGTAACTTTTAGTCATCATTTTGAGGAAAACATGACTAAGAATGATTGCACTCCTGAATTTCATGCATCAAAGGGTTAATAAAACATGTTTAAAAATAGATTTTTATAATTGTAGATCCTAATGAAAGCAGAACAGTACATGAATAATCTGAATAACCTGTGTATTTCCACCAACTGCATAGCTGTTAATATTCTTTGAGATTGATAATACAGCAGTGTTCTTTAAAAGTCTGAGTCTCTTGTTCAAAGGGCATTTCCCTGTTTTCTTACTAGATGGTCAGGTAAATGCATAGACCTGTCACTAAATTAGGATATTGAAAGGATCTTTCACTACAGGTGAGTGCAATAAGTTCAGAGATTCTCATTCTCACTTGCTGATGATGATGAAGATGATGATGAGGATGAAGTCTAGAGTGAAAAGATAAGCATTAGTATTTTTTTAGTCAAACTTTACTCTTAATTACTTAAAATTAGCTTTGTGTTAAGAACAGACCAAAAATCATTACATTCATTTTAGATTATTCACTTATTTAAATAATCATCTCATCCTCTGTAGCTCTTATATCTCATTTGCATGTATTCAAAAAGCTGTGTCGTGAATGGTCATGAGATTGATCACGCTCATGTCAAGTTGTCAGTCTGAAGCTGCCATGTTTGAATCTGAGGGCATGGTTTTCTATAAATAACCATGTCTGTTCCTCACATTTAAAATTATATGACTTTAGAAACCTTTCATAAAGTTACATAAAAAAGTCCCCATTAACTTTCAATATATGGAAATATAAGACCAGGACATTTTTTATTTATAATCCTGAGTATAAATGAGCATTGTGTGTCATTGTGTGATTGCTGACCCTACCTTATCATTTGTCATAACTAAAGACAATTCCTGCTCCTGAGACTAAGGCTGGACAGCAGTACTGACCCTTGAACGGGAAGGAGTAGTGGGCTTTTCTGTTTCTTTGTCACTTCCTGTGTCTGGACACTGTTCTTTCCTCTCCTCCTCTTGTCTGCAGGCTGGTGTTTGGATATTAGTGGAGGGATCTTCATGCAGCAGCTGAGGGGTAATGGGGATCTCTTGTGCCCTCAGGTGGTTGTAGGCTGTCCTCTCAGCCACTAGAAGGACCAGCGTATCACCACTTATGCAGATAAGGTTCACGACCTCCTCATGTGTGCTCATTTCCACATTTACTCCATTCACCTCCACAACAATATCCTCATCCTCCAGTCCAGATATGTCCGCTGCTCCACCTTTTACCACCTGACAGTGAAGCCAGAATAGTTTACTCAAAAATAAACAATAGCCATGCAAAAGTTTTGTTTGTGGAAATAAAATTAAAGTATTTTATTTAGTGATGGACCTCTCAATTTAAACATGGCACTATTAACGTCAGTATGTACATACATCTATTTGTAATTTTGGAAATCAGTAAGAAAATCAGTGTGTTCTCAATGTTCTGATGACAGAAATGTATTTAAGGTTAACATCAAACGCTGAACTTACAAACAGTTTTAGACAAATGCAGTTTTAAATGTCAACACAGGGCTAGTACCGCTTCAAAGACATTTTTTTGAGCCCCCACCTCTTTGATGTATTGTCCATGCACTCCCTGGACACCATTAAGATGGAATCCAAATCCAGCAGCAGTCTTCTCCAGTCGGCACAGTTTAGGTTTATGCTTCACATCTGGTGGGGCAGATGTAGGAACTGCTGGGACAAGTAAAGGTACCGCTGGGGCTGGTATTGGGGCAGGTCTGGATTCAGGTTCAGACTCAGGATGTCTGGGAAGAGATGCTTTCATTTCCTCCCAGTACAGAAGTGGAGAAGCACTGCCCTATACAATACAAAATAACACAGCAGGACTTTCATAATTGGCCTGAACCCAGAGACTGTGATACAAGCCAAAAATGAGGCTGGGTTGCCAGAGGGATGCTGCAAAACTGTCATGTTATACTCTGATCAATCTGCGCTATTGGGGGGGCACCAAGTCGGGCCATGCATATTTTAGGGGGGTCCTGTGCCACCCCTTTAGACAAGCCCCCGGGTGAGGGACAGCTATATATACACAGCCCGGTGCAATAATTGATTGGATAACATGACCATGCTCCTGAACTTTGTTAAAGAAACTTTATCAAAATATGGTTGTTACTTCACACACACATATATAAGATTCAACAGTTGAAATAAAAAAATGTTTTAATAAAACTTAATCTCTGGGTAGAATTGTTAGTACTCCTTTAGTGTAGTATAGTAACTGTGTAGTTGTGTGGCTGTGTAGTGTGGCATAATGATAAAGGTTCTGGGCTGTTAACTGAAGTAATCAAACCATGAGCTGTAATCATTGTGCTTATGGGTGTCAGTGTGGCAAACCAAATATTATGCTTGTATTTCTGCAGTATCGCAGAAAACTTTGAATGAAAGAGACTCACCAGTTTGTACATTTGTTCTGTTTCAGCATCTAACACCAGGAGGCAGCACTTGTTTCCTTGCTGACGTATTTTCTCCACCACCTGCTCATGTGTGCAGTTGTGTATTTTCTCTCCGTTCACAGCCATTAGTAGGTCCATTTCCCTGATTCCTGCTTGCTCTGCAGGGCTCCCTTTGGCGATTTCTCCGATGTAATGGCCTGAGGTATGAGTTCAGAGTCACAACCCAATGAATACTGAGCACTACATTATGTCTCAACTAAAGTATTTGTCTTATTTATTTCAGACTTTTTCTCAGATTTTTTTGTCTTTATAGTCATTGTTTTTACTGCATATTATGTATCACAACATTTATTACATATTATAAATCTATTTTATGCTAATTATAATGCATGATATATATATACAAATTTTGTCTAAATATTATATAATACAATTATTTTAAATTATTTAATTATCAGTAATGTAACTACTTTAATGTACTGATGCTATCATTTTATATCAAAATATATATTGTTACATTTCTTAAGATCACTTTCTTTACACTCGAAAATGTTTGTTTAGCACTCACTTCTAACAAAATATTGTTAAATGCTGTTAATTTGTTTTAAATTGCATTGAAATGCTTACCCTCTGTTAAATGACAACATTAAAGAGACATTTCAGTACATAGATAACCTTTGCATATAATTCTACAGTGTCAAAATTACTCTGACAAAGACTATCACAGACATTCTGGATTATCCATTAGGCATGTTGTTATGCCATCAGTTGTTATACATCACCATGCTAGCACTATGGCAGTAACCTATAGGTCACCTATACACCAGCATGCTAACACCAAATGTTCAGGACCCAGAGACTTAAGTAGCAATTTTAGAAATCTGTTTTCCCTGAGCTAATGCCTATCATCAGAGCACTTAACCTCAGCCTGCTCCAAAGAGCTGTCCATGCAGTTACTCAACTATTAAAGTCACTGGATGAAATGCATCTGCTACTAACTAAAGTTAAAGGTAAAATTTAATCAGGTTTAAAATAAAAGTATACTGTGACATCCCCCAATATTTTTTAATGTAAGTTGCAACACTGAGATGACCAACCAAAATTTTAATGGCAAGTGTACAGACGTCTTATAATATTTATAATAATTTTCACTGTATATAACTTTAGATTTTAATTTTTTCAATAGCTTTTGAGTTTCATTTCATTTCAGAGGCAGAGCAAGCTATTACATTTAGATTTTTTTTTCAAATAATTTGTGAATTGAAAAGAGCAGGAAGGTGTATTAAGAAAGTAAAAGGTCAGGTTTGCAACAGCCCCACACAGTATGCCCTTACCTGCATGTTTAGGCTCTGCCTTCAGGATAAAGCCATATCCATCTGCTCTCCAGATCATGTCTGCAATGCGTGGCTTAAGTGGGAGGTGCCTGATTGTTGCATTAGCCACCCCTGGCCGAATGCTTTTGTTTTTAAAGTATCTGTCAATGTCCTCATCCACCAGCAGAAGCATGACATTGTTTCCTGCTGCTTTCACCTTCAAAATACAGAATCATTTATGTTGATTATTATGAATTTTACATATTTATGGTAACGTAAGGTGTGGTACATTGAATATACAACTGGCATGTCAGATTTTAATTTATACAAGTAAAAAGCTGTTATCAACCTTTTGCACAATCTGATCATGTGTGACCCTTTCAACATTTTCACTGTTGATCTCTACCACACGGTCACCTGCCTTTACACCAGCCTGATCAGCCACTCCTCCAGAAATCACATCTATTATGAATGTGCCCTGCTCACCTAAGGACCAAACAGGTTAGCATTTCAAATAATAATCATGTAATTTATCTAATATAAGTCTTAGAAGAACTTCTGCCTACCTTTGATAGATCTTAGGGAGAAACCAAAGCCAGTGCTTGACTTTTGCAGATAACACAGTTTGGGTTTGGGGGCTGGTGCAGACACTCCATTCATGATCAGTTGATTCTGACCAGTATGGGACTGAGGCTCAGCAAGGTTCACACCACTGGCTTTGGCCTGCTTATATGCCTCTTCTCCAATAACATGAAATGTAACCATCATTCCACTTTTTCTAACTATTTCTACAACCTAGGCCATGAAAACAACAACTTTATCATCCAACCTTTCGAACAAACCTCTTTTTATACCATAAATCATTAACAAACATTTGAGATTAACATTTACAGAATTAAGTTCTGTTATACCTGGCTGTGCTCCATATTGTCCACAAATGTTCCATTGACTCTGACTATGCGGTCTCCATCCTTCAGACCAACCAGTTCAGCTGGGCTGCCCATCTCCAGGGCTCGAATCAGATGACCTCCCTCCCCTTGCTCCACTCTGAGGTAGAAACCATAGCTTTGTCCTTCACGCTTGGTAAGAGTAATGATTCGTGTTTTTGTCCAAGCCATTTTTCTGTTGTGAAACACTTATAGATCAGTATCCCCTTCACAGTCAGTCCCATACTGGTCAGAATTAACCCATCATAAATGGGGTGTTCATATGTAGTTCAACTAGTGAAGCATTGCATTAGCAGCACAAAAGGTCATAGGTTTGATTCCCAGGGAACACACATGCTGATCAAGTGTATAGCTTAAATTTATTGTAAGTTGCTTAAAAAAGATAAAAAGCATCTATAAAAGCATCTGCCAAATGCATAAATGTAATGTATGTTTTTAATCACATTTGATATTATCATATATGCAGTGACACATATTATTATATACCAGAAACGGAGTGATTAAAATACATAATAATAATGCAGTACTGTATATGTATAAGTGTGACACTTCATGTCTACATGTGTATTTATGCTGTACTGTATGTGTAAAATAGGTACATATATCCAGTGTCCATATATGCCATTTATGAAACCTATTAGAAATTGGAAAAATTCACTATATTGATATATAAATCTACCCTGTATATATTATAATTATTTATATTTTATTATTATATTTATAATTCTCTCTCTCTCTCTATATATATATATATATACATACATACATAATATATACAGGGTAGATTTATATATCAATATAGGGAATTGCGTTATAGTACTGATTATATACTAAGGATAACCCTTCTGTTGATATGATAATGTAATCATATTGTCATAAATATAACAGATAAATGAGGTAATATAAAATTGATCAAAGACCACATAATCAGCATTCTGTGTTTGGGTGCACCTGCGGAGCTATAGCTTATAAGACACTAGAGATGGAGTCAACACAATAGAGCTTTCACAGGCTATTAAACATCCGTAATGTGACACATTTCTGAGTAAAACTGGATAATTTATGAGAAAACAGAATTGTATGGTGGACTTTATCCATTAGTAATTAAAAAAAAAGTTAAAAAAATAAAAAATAAAATAAAAAAAGAGTGGGTGAGAACTCTGACTTCACAATTGTTAACTGTTAACAAAGTATCTGAATGTGTTTATGCCAAAGTATGATATGTTCATACCTTGTTTGTGTTATTAAAACGTCAACTATGAAATTCTTAAGAAATTCATAGTTGCTAAAGACTTACAGCATGCATTCAGGATTTTAAAAACATTGCCTACAGCTCTGGTTTATTTTGATTAATGTTTTACCAGGGCAAAAAGCATAAGCATCCAGCAACAGATTCTAGCCCCATAGGTGCCATATCAATTACACAATACCTCACACATCAGCTGAGAGCTCAAGTACACTTCTCACACATGAGTGGTCCATCAACTGCTCTATGAACTGGCAATGCTTTCCTATTACTAGGCCATGGCTGAAACAACCTTTTGCTGTTTAATAAATGCTGCTTGCTCATTGTGTCTCATTTGTTCTTTATAGACAAGCAATTTGAAAACAAGAATTTTGCTATAGCTCTTAAACTGGAAGATGTTGTGCGATTACATTTCAGTATGTGCCTGCAAGCACCTTTCAAGAATCATTGCCTAAATTCACAGGACCCAGGACAACATTTGCCATGCTGTCCCCACCATACCAATGAATAGGATATACAATAAACAGTCTTAATCACATGGCCCTGGACGCCCTTCCAGCCTTCCACCCCTATTCTATTCTGATAGACATATTACACCACTTGAAATCATTTCCAAACTATATGGTGCACATCAATGCAGATAAACACAAAGTCTATAACATATTTAAAATGTATCTATAAAACTAACTCTATATACTGAAGGCAAGTAGATGTTACTCACCAGCTGCAGTGCCCTCGGTGTCCCAACCTAAAGGAGGTGGCTGTCTGCTTCTACTCAGGTGCTATTCATCTAGCAGTGTGTAAGTGTGTGTGAAGGACTTTGACAAGCCAAAGGTTGATCTAAAAGGTGAGTTATTTAACCATGTCTTGTGGCTGGACATTTATTTTCTGTTAACTGTATTGAACCCTAAAGAACTTCAAATAGAAACAAATATGATATATTCATGTTAATATTTAGTAATTTAATTATTTTATTGTAATCAAATCCACAGCCTTAAAACTCAAACTTTTTGCAGTTCAGACAGATTCTTTTCAGGCTCCAGACATTTGCATAAAACAATATAAGCCAAAAATTAAGTTCAGTGTTTAGGCTGATGTAGTGCCATATTTCTTTATAATCACAGCGAGATTAAAATAAATAAAAAAAACAGCCTATAATGGCTTTATAAAACCCCTATGAGAAATGGGAGCTGCAATGTCCATTACTCTTGTTTACTCTATTTATTTCGACAATGAACAGATGCTTGGGCAAATAACCGAGAGCCTGGTAGTGTTTTACAGGTCAGTCTTCTGGTAAATTATGTAACAGTGTGGTAAAGTCAAGTGAAAAGACCCTTTTTATGTGTGTATGTGTACTTTCAAAACTTTGCTTGTTTTGCATCTGCATGCATGTGAGAGTTTGTTTGCCTCATTGTCAGTCATAAGAAAGACCATTATAATATCCACAGACATGCCAGCTTCAGAGCATCTGCTCTCATTAGATGTACCATTTAATTTGTACCTGGAATCTGTGTTGAAACTGCTCATCAGGGAAAAAAGATTGGCAGAAAGCAACAAGATATAAAACTATGAAACCATTTACGTGGACAGACAGATGAGGACATGTACATTATCGTGTATTACAATAATATGTTATCACATTATCATATTATATGATTATACATGTATTACATCATAAACATTTTATGGAGTTGTACTGTCCTGTGAATTTATGCATTTAGTTAAGTGAAAATGTCACAATGAAATGTATTAACACCAAAAGACATTATGCCTCACAGAAGTTTTACAGTCTAAGATGCCTTTTCAAAATGGAACAGTTATATGGAGAAGTATATATTATAACTATTCAATGGAATAGCTGACATTCCGCTCGCTGTCATTTAAACACCACAAGGGGGCACTGATGCATCACTCCACCATCCTCATCATTCATAACTTTAAAATCTCCGTCTCCCACTCATTCTCTTCAATGTCTCCACCTCTCCACGATGCTCAGATCCCTGAAACCCACAGACTCACCCCCCAAATTCCCACCCCTGTTGTTTAAAACCTCACCAATAAACACTCAGTCCACGCGTAAAGAGAGGCAGAGATTCCAAAGGCGCTCAGAGCTACATCACATTCTCTTACAGATTCGTGCCTACAGTCAGCAACAACTACGGCAGAAACGTTTTATACAATATGAGCTAAGCGGATTGACTTACTTTACTTCTCCCTGTTTGCGTTTTTTATTGACTCTTGGGTTAATCCTTCATAAATCCCTGAACCCCAAACCACTATTATTGTGGTTTAATTAGACGGATATTTTAGGAGGAACGACTACCTTAATTTTGTTGTGGCTAGGTCCACAATGGATTTACAAACGTTAAATGAAACATCTGGGATTTGGGCATGTCTCCTGTTTCAGAACGGTTCGGTTTTAAATGGGATCGCAAACGGGAGTTTGGAGATTCCCAATGGCACCTGCGGAGACGCGCTTCTGCTGCCCAAACCTGTGAGACCCAAAGGTAATCCGTTATTGTGTTATCTGTATTTTATGATCTATAGAAGAAGCTTTAAAGTTATTTGAATTCTATTATAAGGGTCTGTTTATGTGTTCAATAGGAAATTACAACCTGCGTATCTTGAAAGAAATGTCGGTATCACTGCATGTTGTGTTGATTTGTCTTTGAAAGACGCCTATATTTCAAAAGTTGATGTTATAAACCTACTGTACTGCGCTTTTGTAGTCGACTGCAACAAAGGGATAAAAATAAGTCACGTCTCTATGGAAACCCGATTGCCACATATTTCATTCAATACATGTTCAAGCTTTAAAAACATGAACAAATACGTTGATTGACCACAAATCTAAATATTGGATAAGACACGTACCTCTCAATATTAATTATACGGCACTAACTATTTGATTTAATTGAATTTCCAAGTCTAAATAAGGCCGTATCTCCTTTGGAAATGCAGAGTTTGCATCTGCGCTCTTTCCTCTGCTATTAGAATCACAGTCAAGACGCGTAAATAATTCAGCAGTCGCTCGTTGCATTTGTTTCATGCGCGTCCTCCGGGCGTTGTGTTGCGCTGGGCTGTTTTTTACGCGCAGTGATTGTTAATCTTGCGCAGACGTTGCGATTACCAATCCCTGATTTATTTAAACCTCCACTGTAAACAATCAATACCAAAACAGTAAAATATTACAGTTTGAAACATTCCAAAGTAATGCAGGCTACTTCACAGGGAACAAACTAGTGTCTAATATCTAAGACGCACAGCACGCCCATAAGAAAGCAGGTACACTGGGCTGCGTATTAGATTAGGGACGAACGTTACTTGAAGCGCTTAACTGCTATTTGCAGCATATCAGGCAATAACCACAGTGGCCCCAGGGCTTCATGCTGTTGTGCTCTTTAACAGGATTTACATTTCTTTGGTTGTGACTGGATTTCTAAATTACAAAATGTAATGTATAATATTATTTCATTTTAATTTTTAAATACTTTTTAGACAAATTGCACTGGAGTAAATAGGCAAAGAACCATAAATTCAAAACAAAATAAAAGTCATATTTCAAGTTTTATGGCTTTATTCAACTCAAAAATATTATTTAATATTACTGAATCAACCTAAATATACTGAGCTACACAACAAAAGTATTTTTCAGATCTTTTAGTTTAGTCAAATTACATAGAAATAGCCCTCTAGGGTAACAAGTGCATTTTCACTTTTTGCAGCGCAGGAACAAGAGGTTTCTATGCTTTCTGTCTGTCTCCCTGGGTGGCATAGTGGAAGCATTCAGTATACCTCCAGGGGCAAGCTAAATTTAGTTCACAGCCTCTGAAGAGCCCAATCAGAGAATACTCTACAATACACATATTTGCTGGCCATTTCCTCCATCAGTAGAGGCTGTTGAAGCTCTCTGTTCTTGCGTCCAGCGTCAATCATCAAACACTCTTCTGTGATTATCGCCATCACACAGTGCTCTTCAAATCCACAGATTTGGGCCTTTTAGCATAGAGTGCACATTCATACCCGCACTCCTGGCATATAATGACACCAGGAAGATGAAGATGCACCAATTTCAAATGCTGTTTTGAATATCTCACTCTATAATGAGGCTATCTAAAGTACTGAAATGAGGAAACCAACAGTCAGTCAACTGGAGAAATTGCAGAATTCTTTTAACACTTCACATTGTTTATTGGAACATACATGAGAGGTGGCTGCGTATCGTATATTTGCCTGGTATCTGTGTGTGTGCGCGTATGCTAGCTTTCTAATGCGCTTTATTAACTTGACAAACAAGGCTGGAAGAATGCTACATCCAGTCTCTGGTGAGAGCCCTGTTGAAACTGAGGGTGAGATCATCAATCATGAACTCATTTAACATTTAGATGAGTCCAGTAAAGTAGCTGAGCCCTTTAATTCCAGGATCACACAGATGCCAGCTGATTGTCATGGTGATGTGTAATATAATAACATCTTTAATGGGTAACTAATAAACTTCCTTGACAGATCTTGATGGGATGATGATTGACACACATTTACATATTTAAAGTGTTACATTTCTAAATATGTATGTCATCAGTAAATTTGCTGCTTTACAGACTCTACAGGCTGCACTGACAGCCTGAGTCAAATAAGCCCACCCGCTTGCCTGTACAATGTTTTAATGTTGAGATATGGCTTAATAATTTAATTACAAGGTTGCTAGGGAACTGTAATTGGTTGCCAGGGTGTAGCTGGACAGGGAAAAAACAATAGACGGGTGTGTGTCTGAATCAAAAGATATAACTCCCATGTCTCCATGATGTTCTGGTGCTGAGATATGGTGAGATATGGCTTATTCATGTTGGTTGCTAGGGTGCTCTAAATGGTTACTAGGGCATGGCTGGACAGTTTCTATCATCATAATTAAAGACTACTTGTCAGTTTGAGTCAAAAGAGGCCACACACTTGTCTTTATGATGTTCTGATGCCTCTCACATTTTTCAATGGAAGTCAAAGGGTTTTTTGCTAGGGTGTTATAACTGGTTACAAGGGCGTGAATATTAAGTTCAAATGTCGCCATTTGTTGCTGCTTGCTAAGCTGAGTGCTATGAACTAGTTGTATTATTGCAGTATTATGTGCCAGAAACAGCTTTATTTATGGTCTTAATTGACAAATGTAATGTTTGGTTGCTCTCAGCATAGCAGGAAGTGAGTCTAAATGAGTATATTACCATTGTATATTACCACCAAGTAAGTAAAGAACATTTGCTATCTGGTCATTTCAAAACTCAATTATTATAATTGACGATAAGAAAGTCTGTGTTTGTACATCAATGCTTACACGTTTTTATAATGTTTTAATATTTGTGTATTAAGAGAGCATCTGTTAAAAACATCTCCTGGGAAAATGTTAGTAGTAAGACTTAGATTCAGTTTAAAGACAATTGAACAAGACAAGTTTATACCTAAAAAGTTTGCTGAAGGTTTTTTAAATGTGTTAAGTTGCAATAAATTAATCATTTACCTGAGACTGGTAATGTGTATGAACTTGTCCACTTTCCTCCACATAGTTTTCTCTTGCAGACACAGATGGGCACACGTGAAGTCTCATCTTCTGACACTTAAATTGTAACCAACACCTGCAACACTCTCTGACTCACTGTAGACTAATTGCAGCTGATGTCATGTAGTTAAATTCTGTTGGTAGTTAAAATCTCCTGAGGCCTTGAATTATTCTGTGAAACTACAGCAGCAACGTTCCAACGCAGTCACGTTTTCAGCCATTCAATACAGCATTTCATATTTATGTGCAATGCAGGCACGATGTCCATTTGATAGAGAAGAATAAGAACTCAGGGTCTTTGTGAGATCATTGGTTGGTATCCATAGTACACATAGTACACAGTAACTGTGATGCCTAGATGTGAGAGAGAAAAGCTATACTAGCATACTATTTACGGAATACTGTGCAGTATACACTATATACTGCCTGCTATTCTGCACAAAAAGTAAGTTCAATTGTATTTCAAAATTTCGAAACTTTTTTCTTATCCATATAAATTTCGACTTTATTTTGGTCACCCTGTGCTTAGCATAGTCGTTAATGTGCACCCTTAATTCCTACAGTTCAGTAAGCAGCCTTTAATCTGGTTATACTATTGCACAGCCATCCACTGCATTATTCATTAAATACACACAGCCTAAAGTGGATCCCTACAACAACCATAACACATAGTTAAAGGAAAACAAGCAACCGACAAACTTCTTACCTCATGGTTTTAATATGCTCAGTCTAATTTAATTTAATTAAACAAACAGTTCATTATTTCAATTAGTGACAGACACCTGTCCAGTCTTTGGACACCAATTATGAAAAGTCTTTAAGAAACAGCATGGATTACTTACCCGGAATATTGATTACAACCTAATAGGATTGTTTTTGAAAGTCTTTGAGTCAAGTCAAGTTTTATGCATTGAGATCATCTTCAACAAGCAGCTGTCACTGATGCCAAGATTACATGGTGAAATATGCTGAGGGAGACATTTGGGAGACATCCTTGAGGAACAGCACAGAGGACAGAGTAATTGGTTTTGATTAGACAGCGCCTTTGTAACGTTTAGGTTGTCAGGAGGGGAACGTTTCATTCCCCCAAATGTAATTTATGTTTCTATGGTTCTACTTTGTCACAGCATGTTTGTTGGTTATTTGTTGTTATTTGTGTGCTGCCATTTTAAGATAGCTTGACCAATGTTGTGCCAATTTTCAATTTCCCTTTACTAGCAATTTAAAAAAAAGAAGCAATCTTGTTGAGCACTGACCTTAAAACGTACACATTAACGTTAGAATAGTGTTACAAATTATTCTGAAACCAAGCATATTCGAGATTTCAAAATTGGTTCTTAAAAGTTGAAAATAACTTCAGCCCATTAACAGCACTGCTGACACGTTGTTCAAAATATCAGTTTTGCACCTAAACCAAGTCAGTCTGTCCCTAAGCTAAAAATAGAGTTACCTAATAATCACTTTTAAGTATTTCCCAAAGGCTTGTGAAACCCACATCTGTGACAGATTTACAGCAACTGTAAAAGAATTTACAGAGAAATGTCATGTTCATGGTTCTCCCACAGAATCTAGAGCCATGTGCAGAATACTTTTGTAAGCATTCCTTGAAACAAGAGAAAAGTTAGAGATTACATCGATTTTAGGTGTGGACCGCATGTATAAAAGATCAAAGTCTTGGAGTTGTAAGCATCATTTTGGCAAACAATCCTTTACGACTGGTGGCTAGAGGTATTCTGTAATGGAGCACACACACAAAGGCTGTGCTGTAGTCAAAGGTGGCCTTGATTGATTGCTTTTGCCTGACTAAGCCAAAAACAGGATATGACTGTTCACATCCCATAATCCTCTCTGCTCATGCTGGCTTACATTGACTGTGATCCTCAGACAGTAGTGAAAAGCAGCTGGAATACCTTGCACTTTGCCAAAAAAATGGATGATTGTCAATGCTGAGTAACTGGGCCCTAAAAAGTAGGGCTCAATACACTGTCGGGGTGGATTACAATTTGTAGCACATCATTACAAAGTATAAATATAATATTAAATATGTTAAGATCATATATTTTTTATCAACGTTTGTATTTTTACTTTTAAACACTGTATCTTTCCAGCGTAAAGGCTGTGTGATCAGAATGTGATGAATAGTATACTGCACAGGTCATACTGGCACTTAACCAAAACAAAGTTATTGGAAAATGTTTGGCTGAAGTATTTATGTATCTTCTCCCATTGCGCTGTTTGATCTGAGAAAAATCTGTCTAACATCTGTTTTTGAAACAATAATTTTAATAGTATAAAATTATTTTTGTGATGTTTTATATGATGTTTGTTGACATCATATTAAATAAAATAATAAATCCAGTTCTTTGATCAGTGAGATCTTAACAGGTTTACAGTGATATTTTATTTGTTTTTTTTTAAGGAATTCTTTACAGTGATTTTATTGCTCACCATATAAACAGACTTTATTTTCCATCTTACCGTACAAGCAGTACGGTACAAGCAGTAGTTTTTTAAGCAACCATGTCTGTCTACATTGAAAAAGGTAAAGATGATAATGTTACCTGTACAGAACAAACACAGACCATATGGGTCTCAATTCAGTCAGTAAAAGCTGCATGTTAAAACAGATCTCAACTTATCTGATTAAGTTCAGTGACATCATGTTTAAATGCAGCAGATGTAGCTATATATCTAAATGCTTTATATAGTGTTTCATAGTTATGATATCAGTTTATTGAACCTTAATGATGTTCTTGCAGGACTATGGTTGTAATATGATTTTGCAGTAATCCAGTAATTTTTCTTTATTAGTCACTGCTCTTAAACATTAGAGTATTCCCTCAAACGATCAACACTTGGACGACTTTCCAATTACACATCAAATTAGGTGACAGGCTGTGTCAGAAAGAATGATTACCCGCATGAAAATGTGATTCCTGGCCACAGAGACCAACTAAAAAAGCCCCAAAACACACTGGTCTAAGTGTTTGAGAGAGCTGTTGCATTCTAAGAATATTGTTTGATGATAGCTGGTTTGTTTGTTTTCTATTACCAGCCTGAGGTTGCATTGTGGACCATTAGATGCATTGACCAGTTTAAAAAAAATCTCTGGAAAAAAGATGAAACACCTGATATGTGTATAGCAGCTTTTTTGAATTACAAGGTAATGTAGCTGAGTCACAACATCAATGTAAAAACACTTTTGATCACCACATATGGCCGGACTTCAAGACAGACAATTTTTTTGGATAAACACATTTGTGTTTCACATCTTTGAAAAGAAGCATACAATAGAAAACATTACTTGGTTATTTTTACTGTATTTAAACTTTTTTTACAGCATTTAAAATGAAAATGAAAAATTATTTAAATTATTAAAAATTATTGTTTGGGTATAAGCGCAAAGCCACATGCTATGAATCATTTTTGATTTATGTACATCAGATTTACCACATCAAATTACTGTCAGTACAGAAAATAAACTAGAGGAAGCATGTGGGTGAGCATAAAACAGTTTAATTAAATAAAGCAATTTTAACTGCTTCAGTAATACAGAAATATACAGTATGCAGCCATGCAAAGATTTAAAACTGAGAAGTTTAACAACTCCTAAACTCTGTATTTACTATTGGTATAATTGATTTCTTGTTTATCACAACTAACCTGCAAGTGTTTTTTGCATTTTTTAGTTTCAAAAGTAGAGATCCAACTTTTGATGCAATCTGAATCTTTATGTTTGTCTTTCAGAAATGGATTCACTCCGCATACTGCTTTACTCTCTCATTTTCTTTCTGAGTGTGTTTGGAAATCTGCTCATCATTGTGGTATTGGTGGTAAATAAGCGAATGCGGACGGTCACCAATTCATTCCTGCTCTCCCTAGCCATCAGTGACCTTATGATGGCTGTTTTCTGCATGCCCTTCACTTTGATTCCCAACCTCCTGGAGGATTTCATCTTTGGAGCTGCTATGTGCAAGATCGTGGCCTATCTCATGGGTAAGTAGGCGTTCTGTTCTTCTAACTACAGATTTTTATGCTTTACGAAAATATCAATTAATTGTGAAAAATACAATTTGTTACCTTGTCAGCAATGAGATATGTCTTTTACGACCATACCAGCAACTAATAGCAGGTGCTTAAAGCATGTTACACAAATTAAATAGCTTTACTTATAGAATATACTGTTTGCTAAGTCTCAGTGTCAGTTGACACTCTCACAGTTTGTTCATTAACCATCTGATGCCTATCACATAAAAATCCAATCAGATTTATAAGCTGCAGGACAAAAACTGTTTTTTATGCCAATTTCTCTGCACGCCTTTATTATTGTGGTATCTATCACTATTAAAGAACTGCACATTAAAACAAAACAAGCTGTGGTTGGTTGCTTTACGTGTCAATCAGATCAGCCTCTTTCTGTTTAAGTGGGCAGTTCTTGGGTAGAATAACCAGATTTCATACCACAAATCAGAAGTCTGAGGAGTACAGTTTGCATGTAATAAAATGATTTCCAGATTTTACCAAGCTTTTATCGCATTACTAAGACTGACACTGGCTGAGAATAATATGTCCACTGATGTGAACATATGAACGAATGCACCAAGCTGTTCTGCATTTTTTCATGGATCACTACCTTGCTAAATAAAAGTCCATGCCTAACATTTCATACAAAACCAAGGTCAATTTTGATGCACAAGGGCTGCTGGAAAATGGCTTAGAGGAGAAAAAAATTGACTCCTATTCTGACTGATGTTATTCTGGCCAGCAACACACCACAACAGAGGAACACACACAAAGTCACAAAAGGTGCTATAAAGACCCAGGTACTCAGGTACATTGCCCCAAGAACAATTACATTGTACGGGCCGAAAGATAACGTTTTTTAAAGGATGTTATTTTTCTTTTATCATGTTCGCTGTCTGGTGGTACTCTGGATGACATAGTTCAGAGGAGAGCATATCTTATTTGCTTAAGGGTGCGTGAGGTGCGTGGGACCCAAGCAGTGTCAGAGTGGAGTGGCAGCACGTTCAATGCACTGTGCCAACTGCATCCACCCTCTACGGTGTATTTTTGAGGGGAAGGGAAATGAAGGGATTTGTAAAGCAGAGAACAATTCTTCTGGTATGAGCGTTGATGCAGAGGGTGAAATCAGATCAGGTGTTTGGCCAGGGCAATGCATCAACCTCTTGGAAAACATAACAGGTGTGCAATAAATACATTAAGAGATAAGAGCAACTGCATTAGAAAACCTGGTGGATAAACCAGTTGTGAAAGCAGAGATTAAACCTTGATTTTCGGGGTGATGAATTTTAAATGTGGTGGTGATTCTGGTGCCCAAGGCCAGTGGTTCTTAACTTATTTTTTACATTTTGTATGTGTCTTTTATTAATGGCTTTCCAGGGCCAGAGTTAAGAACCACTGCCCTGGGCCTACATTCCCCATATTGAAACTTTTATGTGCATGTGTGTGGAAGTGTTTGCTAGAACATAAGTTATTAAAACAAGAATTAAACAAAAAATTGCCTTGTAGAGATAATTATACAAAGATCACTAAAGTTTATAACATGACAAATTGGATTTCTTTAATAGTTATTTTCTTTGGACAGCAGTAGGATTAGTCTCCTGCTTCTCAGATTTTGCTCCTGAGACAAAAATATATATCACATATTTCCTCTTCTCTCCTCAAAGTTTCAGAAGATAGCTCAACAGATTAAAATATGAACTCAAATGTTCCTCATCACCAATAAACCTCTGTATTGGTGTTGCATGTTGTAACAATGGGTCAGAGACAGTCGGATCCATTTGCAGTAGTTTTAATAAAGGATAAAGACAAACTCACAAACTTAAACAGGCGATGATCAGGGGCAGGCAGCATATAATCAGAGACGATAAACAGGCAATGGGTC